>JABUQX010121249.1:0-2500 GCA_015478945.1 Trachelipus rathkii
TGATGTACTTCGTTCAATAGACGATTAACCGTTTTCGCATTTATCGTGAAACGCTCGCGCGTTTTCGTGCGCCGCTTCATATATATATATATGTGTGTGTGTATATATATAGCCTTACATGCTTAATTAACAAAACTTAAACCATACATAATAATTAAATATTTGAACCGCAAAATTATATATAAAATTAAGTAGCCTCCGTTTTCAATATGACGCCCATTCTATTTCAGTAAAAATAATTTAAACGAATAAAAATATTATTATTTATTTGAATATATTTAACCTTAAATAACAATAACTTTACTTAACCTAACCAAACTTAAATATATACTAATTAAAGATGCAAATTTTTAAAATTGTGTGAAACAAAGTCTTTTTTTTTTCGTCTGTCATTTCGAGCAACAAACGCAAATATGAAAATCTGGCAACACTTAATTTTTTTCCAAGGTGTTTATCTGGTTTAATATATATATATATATATATATATATATATATATATATATATATATATATACACATATATACCTATTCTTCACATATATATATATATATATATATATATATAAATATAACGCTGCACCACATAGTACAACGCCCAAGAAGCAAATATCATAGCCAACCTTGAAAACCTCAAACTTTTAAACAACACAAACAGCTACATCTCAAACCATCCAAACATATACATCACCAGACATAACACTATTTTCACCAAATTTACACACAAAATTTTACTGGTCAACACAAGCCAATCTAAACTTCGACCACCTACCCATCATCATAAAATACCAAGACGTCAACAAAAATTCAGGAAAACATGCAAACTACAAAAAAGCAGGCCGGACACAAATCACCAACCATATGAAAACAACTTACACATCATAAATATCTAACACATCAACACTAAACAAAGCCATACAAAAATATACAGCTAATAAAGCCATCCCAGAGGATACGAGTACAATCCAACCTAACACCTCAAATGAACAACTAATCCAAAAAACCTTTCAGAAAAATAACACCCGTATCACTCCAAACGAAAGGCCTAAACACCCAAATCATAAACTTATTAAACACACATTCTTCAAACAACTTCCAAACCTTCCTCACCAAGAACAATCGACACACGAATAACACTAGAATGTAGAAAACAATAAATGCACTGAAAAACTCAACCAACCACCAAACACACACACTCACGAATCCATTAAAAACCTAAACATACGAAACCCCCAAACCACAAACATCACACACAAACTCTCAACTCACTTCAAAAGCAGAGTCAAAAACCCACACACCCCAAAATGGAAAAATCATCAAAGCCCTTAAGAAAATAAAACTCAACCACGACCCAACAATAGAAATAACCACAACTACCTAGAAAACATAACAAAGACACTTAAAAACTCACCCGGAACTGGCCCAGACAACATTTCAAACAAACACCTCAAGCACCTAGGAACGCAGCTTTAACTCAATCAGCACAAATATATAATAGCTTCATCAGCCTAAATTTCATTCCCTCTATCTGGAAAAAAGCTATAATTATAACCAAACTAAAATCAGGAAAAGACCCCTCTGACCCTTCATAATATTGCCTCATCTCTCTATTATCAACACTATGCAAACTAATAGAAAAAAAAAATAATATACAAAATAACTCCACACATCTTCAAAAACAAATTCCAACACTGTTTCAAACAAAACCACTCAACTACAACTACAACTACAACCGCACTCATTATACAACCCACAATCAACGGCCTAAACTCAAAACCAACTCATAAAACAATAATCATAGCAATCGACATCAACAAAGCATTCGACACAGTACCCAAACTTAAATTGATCAACAAAATAACAAAATCTAACATCCCCACTAACCTAAAGAAACGGATTTCCAACTTCCTATCAGGACGAATAACACAAATATAATAGCAAACAATGCAAAATTCGAACAGTAGACATCAACAACGGAATACCCCAAGGTGCAATACTATCCCTCACTATTCAACCTATTTACGGCCGATCTCCCACAACCACAAACAGATCACAAAATCATAACAACCTATGCAGATGACATCACCATAGCCACTACACCCCAGAACCTAAACATGGCCACAGACCTGAAAGAACAATACATCAACAAGCTTCAAGCATGGCTAACAGAAACAATGTCCGTCGCACCAAACAAATTATCAATTACATTAATCACCACGGACAACCAATTTGGCGCCCCCCCCCCCAAGTCTACCTAAACAACATTGCTATACCCTTTAACAAAACTCTCAAATTCCTGGAGTAGCACTTGACACGTATCTCACCTTCACAAAACACTTAGACAACATAATTTCATCTGTAAACAAGAGACTGAACATATTAAGAACCATCGCTAGCACAGACTTAACAAACAATAAACCAACATCCACCACCATATGCAAAAAATACATTCGCCAAACTCTTAACAACACTTCTCCAACTTGGCACTCACTACTGACTAAAG
>JABUQX010121249.1:7500-12954 GCA_015478945.1 Trachelipus rathkii
AACCAACCTACCCTCCTATCCATCGTGATCTATTGATCTATTGGATCTATTGATCTATTGATCTTCATTGATCTATTGATCTAAGTTGATTAAGTCAAATCTTTTACTAAAATTGTCATGTTTTTACATACCCTAATGCAGCAAAGCAGTAAATCAATCACATCCACCACACCCTCCCCATCAGTCCGTGATCTATTGATCTATTGAATCTATTGGATCTATTGATTAAGTCAAATTTTTTACTAAAACTGTAACGTTTTACATACTAAATCCTAAATCGTAAATCAAACCACCTCACCCCCTCTGTCAGTTGTGATTATTGATCTATTGATCTATTGATCTTTTGAACTATTGATCTATTTATACTAAAATTGTCATGTTTTTACATACCCTAAAGCAAGTAATCATAAATCAAACACCATCCAGCATCTCCTATCATCCTTGATTATGGATTCTATGAATGTGATAATTCAAATGTCCAGAATTTCGAGATCATTTTGGATTTTTTTTTTTTTTTTTTATCAGAGATAAACACAAATATAAATATCCTATTATATTAATATTATCATTCATCATTACTTATATTATCTTACTATCACTATTTCATTTTATTATTATTTATTATTATTATATTATTATTATTATTATTATTATTAATTATATTATTTTTATATTATTATTATTATTATATTATTAATTTATTATTATTATATTTCACACAAAATTCACTATATTATAGTATTGATCATCACTTCACTTCACTTCATATATTTTTATATATTATTATTATTATTATTGCGATAAACAAAACATAAAAACAAATTCTTTATCCACTGATCAAGAAATATATGCTAACGTAACAAAGTTTTTCCAACATTAATAAAGCAAACATAGTATCAATGAACTAACGATTTTAATGTACAACGACAAACCTAACTACCTTATAAACATGAATTAGCAGTCAACATTAACAAAGTTCCATACTTAACAACAGGAAAGTAAATAACGTTGCATACAGAACGTAACCTATACACACTTTATCAAGCATATTCTAACATAACAACGTTAATTTATATTAACATGGTAATATTTAACATAAAAATTTATGAAATTGGTTAATTATAACGCTGAATCCGAATATACTCTAACGTAAATAAGTTCCACCTCAATAAAACTAACACAGCGTAACATGAACCTAGAGAAAGTTAACTGTACACTTAAGAAAACCTAAGCACAACTTTACCCACGAACTAAACATGTTTAACATTAACAAAAGTTCCACACTTAACACAGTAAAGTAACTAACATTGCATGCAAAGCGTAACCTATTCTCACTTTTTCAAGCATTATGTCTAACATATTAACGTTTATCTTACACTGACACAGTAACATTTAGCAAAAATGGTCATAACCTTGTCCGATTATCATATTGCATCAACGAATATACTCTAATCACGTAATAAAGTTTCCCACATCAATTAAAGCTCAACATTGCGATAACATGACCTAAAGAAATAATGTATGAACTACAAACCTAACACAACTTACAACACGAATAAACTGTTACATTAACAAAGTTCCACACTTAACACAGTAAAGTAACTAACATTGCATGGCAAAACGTAATCTATTCATACTTTTTCAAACATATTTCTAACATATTAACGTTATTTTACATTGACACATATATATTTAACAAAAAAGTCTATCAAATCCTTGGTTGTTCTAATTATCATCCCAGACAATGAATATATGCTAACGTAACAAAGTTTTTACATTAACATAGTAATTTTACAAAAATTTTATCATAACTACGTAACTATCATAATCCCGCAACAAATAAATGCAAACATAACAAAGTTTGCGTAGAGATGCGGGGAGATGTCAACGTATCAGCATGGCGAAAAATATCCAACTGAAGAAAATAGAATGTATAAACAATCTTAAAAGTAATGAGATTCTTTCTTCAAACAATCAAGAAGAAAAGTAAACAATCCGACGCACGAACGACCATATCAGATCAAAAGAGTATATATTCTCGTTAGCCAACCAACAACAAAAACAACAACAACAAAACAACAATAACAAAACAGACAACCAACAACAACAATAACATAGTACAAAATAAGTTCTTTATATACTAGCCAACGAATTATGCTAACGTAACAAAGTTACTGACCAACTAATAAATGCTAACATAGCATTACAGAATAAAGAATATAAATCACAATGACCAAACTAACGACACCTTAAGCATGAATAAACAACTAACATTAACAAAGTTCCATAACATTAACAACAGTAAAGTACTTAACACAGCACAAAAACGTAACCTATCACACTTTTTCAAGCATATCTCTTACACTATCAATGTTAATTTTACATTTCACTATTGATTTACGTTGCATTTCGAGTATCATTTCGGATAAAACATAGCACAAAAAATGACCCGTTTATATACTAACCAGTGAATATATGCTAACATAACAATGTTTTCACATTAATAAAGCTAACAACAAACTTAACACAACTTACCCACTAAATAAACAGTTTAACATTAATCAAAGTTCCACCTTTTAACACCAAGTCAAGTAACTAGCATTGTCTAACAAACGTACCTAATCTCATTTATTCCAAGCATATCTCTAACCTATTAACGTTAATTTTACATTGACACAATAATATTTAAACAAAATTTATCATACTTGTCTAATTTTCATACAAACAGTACGAATATTGCAAACATAACAAAATTTTATCCAAACATAACATAAAAAATAAGTTCTTTGAATAAAATATCATAGTAAATTGTAATAGTTTACTGATTTTTAAGCAGTAAATCAGTATCTCAGTAATCAAAATCAATCAACCCCTCCCCACCCTCCACATGATCTATCGATCTATTGATCCATTGATTCAGGTCATATTTTCGAGTATCATTTCGGTTAAACATAACACAACAATAGTTTTTTTAATATAGCTAACTATCGAATATTGCTAACGTACGCCAAAGTTTTTTACATTAGTAAAGCTAACATAACATGACCTGAACCTAAGAATATAATGTACACGACAACCTAACAACACGCAACGTACGAATTAAACTACTTATAACATTACCAACTTTCACTACTTAACAACAGTAAAAGTACCTAACTTCGTACAAACGTAACCTATTCCCGTCTTTTTTTCAAGCAATCTCTAAATATCAATGTTTAAATTTACAGTTAACATCCGTAATATTTAACTAAAAATTTAGCATAACCTGTCTAATTTATCATACAGACAACGAATATAATGCTTAAACGGGTTTACATCCCAAATTTTACTCAACTTCGTATATTTTAAACAAAATTTCTCATATCCGAGTCTAAATATCATAATCACCAATGGATAATGGCAAACATAACAAAGTTTTAACCAAACATAACATAAAATAACAAATTTTAACCTGACATAACATAAAATAAGCTTCTTTGAGATAAATATCACAGTAAAATTAATAGTTTACTGATTTTCAAGCAGTAAATCAGTAAATCAGTAAAATCAAACAATCAAACCCTCCCTCCACCCTCCTAACCCGCTATGATCTATTGATCTATTGATCCAAGTCATATTTACGAGTATCATTTTGGATAAACATAACAATATAAATAAGTTCTTTTATACTGACCTACGAATATATTCTTACGCAACAAAGTTTAAGCATCAAAAAGGCTACATATCGTAACCTGAACTAAGAATAATAAAGGTAAATCAAACCTACACATACCATGGCGTATGAATATATTCACTACATCCTGAAAATTCCCTAATTATCACAAGGGTAAAGTACTAGCAGGTCATACAATATCGATATTGTTCCTTCTTTTCCCCGCATATCAAGCAAAGGTAAGACGTATTATCTAACAAAAATCCCTCAACAAAGTGACAATCTATCAAAGATACAGCATCTTGAACTATGAATTGACACTATCTTCATCAAAGTGTCATTCGTAGACATTACAAAATTCTTTGGCAAACCTAACATTACTCACAAAAACATACCTAGGCTCACGGTTTCTAACACATCCTCGTCAGTTAACACAGTAATATCTTTACAAAACTAATCATTTCTCTCTAACAAATCAGTGTTAATCTCACACGTTCATTGTAATATTTAACATAAGTACCTAACTTACGAATAAACAGTTTTCATTAACTAAGAGTATCTAAAGCAATACATCACTCCCGCGGAGAAAACCAAGGGGAGGCGCCCTTTGAAAGGGTGTAAACCCTGAGAGGGGGGATCACCCTGAAGGGGTGTAAGCGGGTTTAACCCCTCCTTCGGAGGGGTAAGGTCTAGCCCTTTGGGCTGCTTTTGTTATTTTTATGTTATGTTTGGTTAAAACCTTTGTTATGTTTGCAATTATCCGTTTGGTGATTTATTATTTAGGTTAGGATATGATAAATTTTGTTAAATATTACGTTGATGTAAAAATTTGATACGTCAGCATTATATTCGTTGTCCTGTATGATGATTAGACAGGTTTATGCTAAATTTTTGTTAAATATTACATGTTTAATGTAAAATTAACATTGATATGTTTAGAGATATGCTTGAAAAAAGAGGGAATAGGTTACGTTTTGCGAAGTGTTAGGTACTTTACTGTTGTTAAGGTCGGAAGTTTGGGTAATGTTAGTTAGTTTATTCGTACGTATGGTGTTGTTAGGTTTTTGTCGTTGTACATTAGATTCTTAGTTCAGGTTATATGTTATGTTATCTTTATTAATGTAAAAAACTTTGCTACGTTAGCAATATTCGATAGTTAGTATATAAAAAAAACTTATTTTGTGTTATGTTAACCGAAATGATACTCGAAATATACATGACTCAATGGATCAAATAGATGAAAGGTCATGGTGGAGGGGTGGGGATGGGTTTGAGATTGATTTACTGATTTACTGATTTACTGCTTACTGTAAACTATTAACAATTTACTATATATTTTATTCAAGAACTTATTTTTATGTTATGTTTTGGATAAAATTTTGTTATGTTTACAGTTATTCGTAGGTTTGTATGAATAATTAGACAAGGTTATGATTAATTTTTTGTTAAATTTTACTGTGTCAATGTAAAATTAACGTAATATGTTAGAGATATGCTTGGAAAAATGCATACGGTTACGTTTTGTATAGCATGTAGTTACTTTTACGGTGTTAAGGGTGGATTTGTTAATGTTAAACTGTTTATATTAGTGGGTAAGTTGTGTTAAGTTTGTTGTTAGCTTATTAATGTGAAACTTGTTTGTTAGCATAATATTCACTGGTTATATTAAAGAATCATTTTTTGTGGCTATGTTTTACTCGAAATGATACTCGAAATGCAACGTAAATCAATAGTGTTAATGTAAATTACATGGATTATGTAAAGATATGCTGAAAAAGTGTGAATTAGTACGTTTTTAAGAC
>JABUQX010121250.1:0-30000 GCA_015478945.1 Trachelipus rathkii
TGAGTTCGTCTATGAAATACCTTATCATTTTTGCGATCGCGCTGCGTTTCCTGTAACCTTATTCTCATCCGTAGATTATTATTTTTAATTTATTTTTTATTTATTATTTTTATTTGTTTATTTATTTATTTTTATTTATTCTTTATTTATTTGAATTTTTAAGTATTTTATTTATTTATTTTTTATTCATTGTTTTTTAGTTCTCCGTTTTGCGTGTTGGGTACCCGCAGCGACCGCTCCGGTCCGTCTCCGCTCCGACTCCGACTCCGGCTTATTATTATTATCTATTATTATTATTATATTATTATTATTATTATTATTATAGTATTATTATTATTATGTATTACAAATATATTATTATTGATTATTAGATTATTATTATATTAATTATTATTATTATATTGCATTGAAAAATCGACACCCGCAGGGTATCGATTTTGAGTCGAAATCGATTCCTTACGGGAATCGATTTTTAATCCCGCGAGCATGCACACACACATAAATATGGGTGGATTAAAATATTTAAGATATTATTACCTAGGTTATTTTATTTATTTCTTTTATTATGTTCAATTTGTAGTAGTTAATTGTGTTCAAAGCGGTGACACCGCCCGCAGTTTTGGTCCGAAACCGCACCACACCACGCTCACAATAGAGTTTGCTACATGGTATCTCTCTCAAACTTGACACCCGGTTTAGGGATGACGTAACCTCGTCGCTGGCCCCTAAAAATAGGAAATGATCGTAGAAGGTTGAAACTTGGTATACAATCTTCATATAAGGTATCCTCGTCGTAGACGAGGTTACATGACCATGCACAACTTGGAGGGGATGCTGCACCCCCAAAAACAGTTGAACATTGACGGATAGAAGAATGAATTGGTAGTACACACCTTCATAATAGGTATCCGTCCGCTGCATCCGAAGAGTATAAATGCACGTACACCCCTAGAGGGTGCGGCCCCCTCTAAGTAGAAATGACCAGTAGATGATGAAACTTGTATGCACCCTTCTTATAATGTACCTCAGTACAGAAGCCTGAAAAGTGCGCATGCTATTATTGGGGTCACCCCAATACCTGAAAATGATCAAGAAGGATAAAAAACCTGCGGTTATACATATTCTGTATAAGAGTATCCTCGGTGCACCGAGGTTAACATGACGCTACGCCAATCAGGGGATAGGGTTGTGCCACAATTCCTTGGAAATTGACATAGAAGGATTTGAAACTTTGTATACACCTTCTTATAAGTAACTTCAGTCACCACACCAAAGTGTGCTTGTCGCATACGCTCAAAGGTGTAGGGGATAAAGCCCCAAAATCTTGGAAATTGACATAGAAGATAAAATTTGAAGAAGACCACAGAAGAAGCAAGAAAATAGGATTGGAGGAAGAGCAAGGATCTTGAGTTAACTCAAGGTCTTATTTTAGAATACTAATTATTATTATTAAATATTATTCATTATATTTTAAAAGATATTTATTATCTTCATATTTTATTTATTGTTGTTTTATTTGTTAAAACAGTTTGCTTTTTACTAAAATTTTATGCTTTTGACGTTTATAACGTAAAAAATTCTTGCATTTTTACATACCCAATAAGCAGAATATCAGTAAATCAAATCACCATCCCTACCCTCACCACCAAACCGAGCATTATTGATTTATTTGATCTATGACTTCTATTTATTCCAGCATATTTTGATACATAACAAAATTTTTATTCGGTTTATATGTTCTTAACGTAAAAAATTGTACATTTTACACAGCCCTAAACCAGTAATCAGTAAAATTCAAAACCACCCACCTGAACCTCCTTCCATAATTGATCTGAGTTATAATAGTTACGGATTCTCTGAAGTCATATTTGTTTAAAATATCCACTAAAACTTTATTACTTTTTATATTTTATATAAAACGAGTAAAAATAAAAAAATCGAATTTTTACACACCCTAAACAGTAAATCAGTAGAAAAAATTCTAAAACTATTAACACTACTAACAATACTAACCAGTACATCCGTGATCTATTTGATATATATTGATATATTGATTCAAAGTCAAATTTTGTTATTTAAACAATCACTAATAATTAATTTATCTTATTTTATATGTATTTTGAAGTAAGTATGTAAATTTAATCAAGTTTTACTACACATTACCTATAAAAAAAAACCTAGATACCATATAGTAAAATCAATAACCACCCACATATATGCCCCTCCCTTCAACCTCAATCCGTGAATCTATTGTAATCTATATGAATTCAAGTCAATTTGTATAAACATAACACAAAATCATATTACTTAAATAGTATATAACTAGTAAAAAATTTTTTACATGTTTTGCATACCTAAAGCAGTATATCAGTTATATCCCATAGAATATCAGAAACCTACCCTCCTCATTCTCACTTTACTCCATAAATATTATAATATATATAACATAGCCTTAACCTACCAACCAATATACCTATGATCTGAATTTGATCTATTGTTTCAAGGCACATTCGAGTATCATTTCAGATTAACATAGCATAAGTCATAAAATAAGTTCTTTTATATACTTATGACAACAGACATTGAATATACTCTAAAACGTAACAAAGTTTTCACATAAGTAAAGTCACATAACCATATGCAATATAACACTGAAACTAAGTAAATTATAATAGTAACACGACAACCAACATCATCTATTAAGCACTAATATAAATGATAACATATAAACAAATGTTCTCTAATATACTAACAACAGTAGTAAAGTAACTAACATAACATCGTCTAAAACGTAACCTATTCACACTTTGTCAAAGTCAATTATCTCTAACATAGTCAATGTTAATTTACAATTCACGTGGTAATATTTAAGAAAAAAAAGTACGATCATACATAACCTTGTCTAATTATCATTAACAGACCAATGCTATATATTATAACTATACAAAAGATTATTTACATGAACATAGTTTAAATGATTTAACAAATAATATGAATCATAATCCTTATCTAGAACTATGTCATAATCCCCAATAACAGAATTAATTTAGTCAAATAGATTCTATGATATAAACATATAAGTTTATATATTATCCAAATACAATATGAGCATAAAATAATATATAATCATAAGTAAATAGTATGTAATAGATTTACTATCCTAAGCAATAAAGCGTATTTCATTTTTAAATCAAACCACGCCTCTCCTCTCCCTCCCTCCCCTCCCCTTCTCACTTACCCAACATTTACTATATGATCCCAATTGTTCTTTAATAATCCTATAATAATTAATGCTCATTTTCATTTGTGAAAGTAACATATAAAAAATAAGTTATTTATATATAGCTGAACCATGACGGATATATGCTAGCTACGTAACAATATATTCACATGAATTAAAAGCTATAACATTATACCAAACCTGATAAAAGTAAATAATATATTAAATGTACACACGACAAAATACCCTAAACACTTAACTACTATTACACAAAGATATATTAACTACTACTATAAATGTAACAAAGTTCATTACTATTTGAACAACCTAAGTAAAGTAACTAAATCACGAGTGTACAAAAAATTAAACAGTATTCACACTTGTCAAGGCATATCTCAACATCATCTAGTTTACATAAATAAATAAACTAAATTGATCCAAAACATACAAAAATAAGTTACGCTAATTTTAAATGAACATTGTACATATAGACAACATCAAAAAATTTATCATATAACCCCCCTGTCTTTAATTAGTTTTATTCATACTTGATTTCAACGAGACATCATATGCAACGTAACAGTTTTTCACGTCATAACGAGAATTTATAAAATTCATCATAAAGCACTTTATCCTATATTCTTTCATTGAATGTTTCTCTCCAACGGAATAATTTGCTACATATACCAAGTATAATACACCAAATTATATACTAAACTCCTTCCGTTTCGAATAAATAAGCATTGAACATATAAAACGAAACAAATGTATACATTTTTCTTAATAAAAAATTCATAGGAAAGTGTAATAAGACAGATGTCTGAGCAGTAAATCAATAATCAGTAAATCAAATCACCCGCCTCTCCACTCCCCTCCCCACCCAACCGTCCCACATGATCTATTGATCTTGTTGACTTAGTAGATAGAGATGCGAGTCTAAAATGTATGCTAGTGCTTAAATGCTCATTGTTGTTAAAACGAGATCCTTAACAATTATTTAAATAATTACTTTATAAAATATATACACAATGATTCCAATATCACGAATATATGGCTAACAGTAAAACTTTAAAAAAGATATATTAGAACAGATAAAAAAATAAAACATAACATAACATAATAAATAACAGAAAAGAAAATGATAAATCGGATCACTAACGAAAAAACCCCAGACATATCCTTACGCTACATATTGTAGAATATAAACAGCCACATGAGAGACGAAAGTCGCCTTAAAATCGTTAAAACGACTATCTATCTGAATAATAAACATGCTAAAGAAACTGATAAAAAACAAAACGAGGTAAACAGAACAAAAAAAAAAATACACTATTTCTAGAATTTGGGAATTCATATGGGAAATATCTCCAAATAATTCACAACACTACTATACGATGATATAGTATAAACACCATTTATCCATTAAGTTATTGTATATCAGTCGTGTATAAAAAAAAGTAAAATATACAAAAATGTTAAAAAAAAATACATAATCCTCTTATAGTAACAAAATAAACATCATATAAGACCCTATATTATAATAAAGTAACAAAGTTAACATTACTGACATCAATAAAGCTAACATATCATGAACCAAACTAAGAAGTTTAATGTCCAAGCGACAAACCTAACACTAACCCGTGATAATAATTATGCGGTAGCAGTACTGCACAAGAGTTCACGCTGACTTATTCAAAGGCGAATAATCGTCAAGCTAACATGAGCCACTCAAAAAATCGCGTGTATGGTGGCTCGGCCGACATTACTCCAAGACGACCCCAAACTAAGAGCGAGTCTTATCACCAAAATCCCTTAAACAAAGATTATCCAATCTATCAAACATCCACGCTCTGAACTATGAATGACACCTACCTTCATCAAAGATGTCACTCACATATAAATCTAACATCATTTTGAACTATGATAAACGTGAGATCATTAACAAAATTTCTCTTGCAAACTAACATATCCCTCAGCCAAAAACCTTAAACCCTAAACCCGCGTTTCTAACACATCATGACCAGTTAACACAGTAATATCTACGAAACTTATCATTTCTCTAACGAATCAGTGTTAATTTCACATTGTCATAGTAATAATTTAACAAACAGTACAACAGAAGAAACCTTAAAACTTTATCTTACTATACAAACGAACAATTTTAAGCGACGACGTCTCACTACTTGGAGATCACCCAGAGAGATACATGAAGACCATCTCAGGGACAACGAAGGTCGTAGCGGTTATATAAGGGGCACAGCCCAAAAGGCGTTAGCCTACGGACACCCCCATTCGGTGCTACCCCGAGATGGATTTTATGCATCTCTCTGGGCAATCTCCAAGTAGTGGGGCTCGTCGCTGAAATTGTTCGGTATTTATAGTAAAGCAATTGAGATTATGTTGATGAGTGAGCACATCGTAAAAGCCTTTTGTATAAGACAAAAATTCATCCCTCAATGATAAGCCTACCAGTGTAAGCCTAAACTGAACATCTTGTGACTATCACGTAGCATCAAACCTTGGTAAGTTATGATAGTTACGCTTTGTGATGCGCCGGAGTACTTTACTGATATTAATCAGTGTACTTTTCTAATGTTGACTGTTTATTCGTATGTAAGGCATGTTATGTTTGTAGTTTAGTGCGATATTATTACGCTTTACGGTTATTAAAAACTTTGTTATGATTATTTCTTCTTCAACTAACTACTACTACTACTAACATACATACTACTACTACTACTACTCTCACTACTCCTACTACTACTACTAATAACTAGATAATAATAACTAATAATATAATACATAATAATAATAATAATAAGAATAAAAAATAATAATAATAATAATACAATAATAAAATAATACATTAATAATATAATCAATAATAATAATTTAATAATAATAAGATTATAATAATAATAAGTCATAATAATAAATAGATAATAATAGCATTAATAATACATAATAATAATCAATAATAATAATAATAATAAGAATAATAATAATAAGATATAATACATATAATAATCAAATAAAATAATTAATAATAAGAAAGCTTACATTCTGCCAAATCCCCTCTGTAGAGGCGCTTTGCGAACCACCCGTTTGCTATATAAGCTTGAAAATGTACCACTTGTTAATGTCGGCAGTTTATTCACGCTTAATGTATGTCAGGAATGTTATGTACTATATGTTTTTAGTTCAGGAAATATTATGTTAGCGTTTATTCGCTGATACCTGTATGATCGATAGGTTATTGTATGATGTTTGACAGAGAATTTTCTAGTATTTCATAAAATGACCAAAAGTTATATGTTTATATTGTAATGCCAGACACTTTGATGAATGTAGTATCAGTTCATAGGTCAAGATGCTGTTGCCTTTGGATAAGTTTGACACTTTGAAGGATTTTGTTAAATACAATACCGCCTTTAGCTAATTTGATGATAAATGATGAAAAGTGGGATAGGTTAAGTTTTGCTGCGAAATAAAAAGTTTTAAATTATTCATTACTTGCCTCGAATGAATTAAAGAAAAGCTGTAATCTTAAGCTATTAGAAATATGATGCACAATTTAAGTATTAATAACCATGAAGATATAACACTATGGTTAAACTTCAGATGGTATGTTTGAAAAAATATAACTATGACAATGTGAAATTAACTCTGATTTGGAGAAGTATTAAGTTTCGTAAGATGTTACTGTATTAACTGGTGATGATGATGTGTTAGGAACACGGTTTAGTTGTTTTTGCTGATAAAGTTAGTTTGCCCGAGAATTTGTTAATGATCTACGTTTTTCATAGTCCTCAAAATGAAGTGTTATTGATATGAGTACACTTGATTAAGTACTCAATCAACTCACAGTTAAAAATGCAGAACGAATGATAGATTGGTCACTGCGTAAGAGAAGTATTGTGTATGAAAATAAGAACTGAAGTTGTGCAATGTAATATGATCTAAAGTGGAACATTGAGTTTGTTATGCCTAGCAGCTACTTACCTTGTGATAAGTAGGAAACCCTTTGTGAATGTTAGCAGGCGGGGGGGTGAGTTGCAGTAGTGTGAGGTACTGTAGTGCGTTACATATAGATTCTTAGTTCAGGTTTTGAATGTTGCTTTATTGATGTGAAAACGTGTTACCTAGCATAATAATTCGTTTGGTCTGTATTGATTAATTAGGAAGGTTTATAAATTTGCATTAAACAAATTGCAATTCAACTCCGTGACGATATGCTGAAGACAATTGACAGTATTTGGAGAAGTATTGTTGCAATGTTAGTAACTTTACTGTTGTTAATATGAACTTTGTTTAACTATGGCTGTTTATTCATTCGTAAGTATGCAGGTGTTGTGCGTTACAGCAGTGTATTATTCGTTGAGTGTCAGGTGGATGGATCATGTTAGATCAAAATGATATGAAATATGGCGTGAATCATAGTTCAATGGATCAATACGATCATGGAAGGGTGAGTTGAGGAGGGAGTGGAGGGCGGCGTGCCGTTTGAGTATATATTTTGATTTACTGCTTAAAATCCAGTAAACTATCGTACACTTTTGCTATGTATTTTATTTAAAGAACTTATTTTTGATTTTATGTTGGATAAAACTTTGTTATGATCGCATACTTGAAACAAAAAACTTGTTTATGTTGCAATTATCGTTGTGGATTGTCGCAGGTATCAAATACAACCTTGTCTACGTTACATTCCATGGCCAGGCCCATAGACAACTTGCTCAATAATACTCTGAATGTTTACGTCCTGAATCTAATAAAACTTTGATCTCCTACCGATAGGTCTTTAGCCTGTATGATCACTTCAATGTTATAAGAAAATTCTGCAACGAAGTCTATGGATTACTAAATTTGACGACGGCTCGTTTTGTACCCGAACCGAAACTGAAGGCAGTATGTAGCTGTGTGAATAATTTACTATCCAAGAAATCTCTCCCCCAGACTCTAACAGAATTCCTCAAAATGACAATATATAAGCAATAAAGCTTTCAAATTACTGCGCCCACCATATCTTCAAATGAACATCCCAATTAACCACTCGCAACAACAAACAAGAGACGCCTCCAAAAAGATTGTAAATCAAGCTTTTAAGAAACAGAGTGAAGAAAAGAATAGTTACTTGCGCTTGAACAAGAAGAAGACACCGGACAGTCCATCAATACGAGAAGACTCCCACTACCCTCGTAACAAGGTTGATTAGAGTGAAAGGGAGATGTGCACTTTACACTCTACCCTGTCGTCTCAACCCGCCGAGAGGACCGAGGGAAGGCCGAGACGACCCCACTCCAGGGACACTAGTAAGACTCAGAAAAACCAGTGCGGTGTAATTACCCTAGCGATGTGGGGTGAGAGATATTGAACCTAATAGTTTAAAAAAAAAAAATACAAAAAAACAGATTTTTATGTGTAAGTAACGCCACGTACGGATATGCAGCTTCAAGTATAAACAAGATCTATCACGAATGATCCATAGGAATATTTGCCAATTTGAGATTGAATCATGAGTCCGTCCAACCCCTTAATCTTTTAAATTGTGAGACTGTTATATTAGGTATAAATCATATATACTAGAAATAATAATATAATAATAAAAATACGAAAAAAAATAAATCAGCACACATCTACGGAGTTCTTAAATATAGTATAATACATAATATATATACAGTAATAATATAGATAATATATAATAATATATATATATATTATATATAATAATATATATATTATAGATATAATATATATGTAATATATATAGGCGCTATAAATATATATAAACAAAATATTTAAAGCAAAAATATATTAATAGAGCAGACATTTAGAATTTAAATTTTCATTCAATGCAAAAAATTTATAAATATAAAATTCATAAATTTCTAAAAAAATTGCGATTCTGTCAAGTATTCAAATATATATAATCATCACGGTCAGACTCGATCACGACTAGGCGTCTCCACTAAGTTAAAATAGTCTTGTATATAAAATATAATCATCATTACTTCACACAGAATTCTTTCAATGATGGGAGGGAGGGAGAATTTTTACTTTTGAAATTTCTATACAAAGCATTTTTAAAAAAACACACTATGTGGTTAAGACGGGTATATGAAATAAATTAGACTGCCCATTTTTAGTATTTATTTAGTAGAAATAATAATAGTAAAATTATAAAGTTATTATGAATTACCTCTAAATAACAAATTATCAAACACAAATATACGCTGAGCGCTGACGGATAAGTGTAGACGCGTAGTTCTAAGTATACTTGTTACATAAAATGACAACAATAAGCACATGTTGATGTATCGAGTATCAATCCAGCAAGATATGCAAGCACCAATATATATTACAGATATAAATAAACGAGGGAGTAGTTTAAAGTATAAAAGACAAATTTATGTACATTTTATTATATTTTAAAGATATTTTATTATAAGTTCAATTACGAATTATATAAGTCCAACAGAATGAGAAGAATAAATAAGATAAATTAATGAACACTTAATTAGTACTAGATTAAAGATCCAGAAATAACAACATTTAGCAATACTGAGCATACTTTCTATTAGTGTAAAATGATAAATTTATAACAAGTACTTGCGAAGAAATACCAATAACTACAAAACATTCGCCTTTCAAGCAAAAAAATTAATGAAGAGTATAGTCCTAAAAAGGTAATAACTACATGCAGCCATTAAAACGGTAAGAAGTATTACGGAATTTGAAACTTGAGTTTAGTATTTATGAAACCAAAACATTTATTACATCATTTATTTATGGTAGTTTGTGTGAACAGTTTTAAAAATATAAATATATGCTAAAGAAACCACAAAAAAATAGACACAAAAAAAAACAAATTTAGTTTGAATATTGACTCATTTATGTCACAGAAAGGGATAGAGAGGGCGTTTATAGTACGCAGCGACTCTAGATAGGCAGGCCCAAGAGAGCATTTATCCTATGATATGAGAGAGATAGCAAACCAATACCTATAATGAGTCAGCTGCGAAGTGTCAGTAAGGTCCGAAAAAAATTCATACACAATACAAGTTGATGTCGACTACCGCTTGCCCACAACTGTCGCTAGCACGTAATGCGGCCAACCCCTGTCCTTTAAAAATATGTCAGAAGAACGTCGTAGTGTCATAAAAGGACGAATATCACTTAATAGTGGATCCTGTAGCAGTTCCAATCAGCGTTGAACGCCCATGAGTAAACGAGCATCTCCCCTTTAACCACAGGCGTCGAAATAACATTTAATATATTAGATGGAAAATTAAATACTTTCATATATTGTGACTAAAATAAACGATAATAATTTATATAGTGATTTGAACGTACATATTTGAAATAGATGTACGAAATACTTTTAAAGAACTTCTGTATTATTCGGTAACAATTATAATTGATATATTATATATAATAAAGAATGTTATTTCAGGTAATAATATAAGGTTAAATGTAGTTAAAGTTAAATTTAAAATTAAATTAATAGTTAGTTTTTATTAAATAAATAGATAATTAGATATATATAAATAGCGCATATGATATTTTAATATGATATTATAAGTTCTACTAACTCTCCTTGCAACGTTTTGATAATAACAATTTATACAAATAAAATAGTAAATGAGAGACACACATACAATTCTGAATGTGCGTTGTAGTCAAAATCTGTAAAATATCAACTTGATACCAAGTAGACGCTTTCAACCAAATGAATTTATATAGAGTCTTTAACAAGCACAGTTATTAATACAAAGAAAAAACATATTATATTATATATATAATAATATAATAATAATTATATATAATATATAAATTATATATATATTATATAATATTAATAATATAGAATATATAGATATATTATATATATAATTATATAATATATATTATATATGTATGAATTATATTGAATTAATATTATATATAGATATAATATATAATATATATATAGATATATATAATATATATATATAATAGATATATAATATATTAAATAATTATATATAAATATATAATAAATATATATTAATATATTAATATATAGATATTTAATAATATATAATATATATATATATATTATATATATATAATATTATAATTACAACATATACTGTAAAGATAGTATAGATTGAGACTAGCCCCCACGATTCTATAATACATATATATATATATATAGATATTTTAAGACTCAAAAGATAAAAAGGGGAGGGGCTAGAGTCAACAAAGCGGTAGTAGGAAATCTGACTATGAAACCACAAATTATACTGACCTAGTATAGTAATCATACGTCTAAGAGCTTGAATTGATGTTGAGACAAAAGTATGATATAAATTTTGTTAAAATGGCTTACTATGTTAAACGTAATAATTAAACTACTTTTATCGAATTTAGCATAATTCCGCAGATAGAAGTTCCACTATGAATTATACTAGACATGTGATGATATATAAGAGTTTGGTTGAAGATACCAGTCTCACATAGGTATTAACGATTTTAAATACTATATTAATCTTCACTCTTTGAAAAAAAGTAGCCAAATCCGTTCTAGTTTCGTTGTGCACTCTCAAGCTATGTCTTCACCATACTTCGCTGCAGTATGGAGCTTTGTTAATTATTATTAGTCTGACTTCGTGGTCTTAATTAAATCTAGTCAAAAACCGTTGTCTTAGGAATTAAGCTACGTTTACCTTATATCGTAGTGTGCAGGTATTGACGTATGTTAGCCCTTGTGATTAAAACTAGCGACATAACAGTTATGTGCCAGTTCAGTAACTACTCTTTCGTGCTATCCTCTAGGTGATAACGTAGAAACTTGTGTGACTTTTGTGATATGCTATCCCGATATTTCTGGATCTAGACTGAAACGATCTCCAATGAGATCCAGTGAGATCGAAACTTTATTAAAGATTGATTGTTTGGAAGGAAAGGAGAGGAGTTGAATCTGGTGCGACTAATGCTGGTAAAGGGTAGAGGGTGTATCTCATGATTATATCAGATCACTGCTTTAGGGTATTTTAGATCTATAAATATCAGACAAATTGTACGATTTCTACAATGAAAATGAAATAAAATTGATTTATGTATACAAATATTGACGGTTTGATGATGACCGTAGAAATTTACATAATCATATATATACATATAGACACGGTTACATTTTAACATTAACATGTATGCATGATACTGATGTGAGACAGTGGGGTATGTTTGTTATTTTTATTTATCTGTAGCCACTTTATTGTTAAATTATCTGCATTAATTTTTATTTTTAGCTTATTTTTCAATATCGATTTTATAATATAATTTGAATCAATGCAAAGTATCGCAAAACTGCATCAGTTACAAAATAGTACTTTACATCAAAACCAAACTCCTTACGAATATTACTCTTAGCGGCAATAGTGTGAGAGTTTGGGAAGTGATCAGGTAATAATTTTTTGTTTGGGTCGTTTGAGGAATCGCCTTGGGTCAAAGTCAGGGATATCAGTACGGTGCCTGCGATGTCTCTCCTCCTTCGGTTGCCGCGTGTCTGTCTCACTGACTTTACTGCTCTTACCTTTTCTCATACGTCTCTCGTATGTTCACTAAATCTTTACTGTTCTCTCATTAAACAAAAAACAATAAAAGTTATATGTCTATGTTATGTAATATTTGAATTATCGAACATATATAATCTTTCTAACTCGGAGGTCTGTAGTGTCAATGAGATGGATAGTAATCAATAAGATCAAATAGATCATAGATTATCATACTAGATGGAGTGGAGTGAGCGGTGGTTGTATTGATTACTGATTTGACTGCGTTATAGGGTGGTGTAAAAAATAATTATTTACTTATAATAATACATAATAAAGAATAAAATGACTGAGTATTTGTTATAAACATTACAATATATGTTGATAATAATTACAATATGAATTAAATAAATCTATGTGAGTTTAGTATAGTGGGAGGGTTTATAGGTTAGTGATTATATTTACCGATTTACTTGATTTATGCTTTTATATGTATGTAAAAGATGCAAATTTTTTCGTTATAAACACCAAAATGAAGCGATAAAATAATTTTTAGTGAAAAGCAATAAATGTTTTAAACAAATAAAACAAAAAATAAATAAATATTATAAAAAAGAAGATATAATATAATTTTTTTAATAGGACCTATTAAATAAATAAATATCTGAAAAAATAATTCAATATTTGATACACTTACAGAACAATATAGAGATTAAGTATCTGCAAGCTCTTGCCTCGGCCCTAGTCCTATTATCCTTCTTCTTCTGGGTGTTCTCCCAAATTTTATCTTTCTATGTCAATTTCCCAGATTTTGGGGTACTAAGCCACCTTTTTACACCTGAGGAGAGCAACGATATTGGAAGACAATTCAAACGACTATCTATGCTGATAAGAAGAGACTAACTTTTTTATTTAACCGCAAAGATTACTGGTGTATTATCTTTTATCAATTGCTTTTATACACATTTCATATCTCTTGTTATTTCACGTTAATGTTAATTTCCAAGGAATTTGGAGGCAATATCTCTCTCATTCCGACTCTGATAGGTATACGTAGTATATAGCGTCAATGTACCTTCAATGCACCTAATGAGTATACCTTGTAAGAGTATGATACCTGTAGTTTATATCCTATTCTATAGATCATTTTCAATATTATGGTATTGTAGTAGCACGGCCCCAACACCGATATAGACATAGAAGTGCATCTATACTCAGGCTATGTACTGAGTAGTGGATAACATTGTCATAATAAGGGTGTATATATATACAGTTTACTAATCAATTCTACTGTATCTAATTTTCCGAACTGATGAGCAGCACCCATATCTAAGGGGATGTACGAGCCAATAAATTTTTAACCTTCGGATAATTGCAGCTAAGGAACTTTATATGAAGTGTGTTATAAAAAAGTTTCGATCCTTCTACTAGTCAATATTCAATTGCTTATGGGTAGTCAAGCATATCCTCTACCTTCTATTGATGGATATGTAAAATATAATCATTGAAGATATCATTGTATATATGACCAGTTTTATACTTATATAATATATGACTTATTTAGTCTACGATCATTACCTATTTTTAGGGGCCAGCTATAGACCCCCATACGGGGTGTACTATATAGATAATGACAGGTAACTACTATTACAGTCTGTCAGCGAGGACGTCCATTCGCTACACGGTATATTATATAATATAATATTTATTATATATATATATAATAGTATATGATATAATATATATATAGAGTGTCAAGTTTGAAGTCAGTTGTTGATATCAGTAATACTGTAGCCAAAATCTATCCGGAGCCCGTGGTGATCGGTATATTATGCTAGGTATTGCTAGGTTGCTACCTAGAATAACCTAAAATATTTCTGATCACCCATATTTAATGTATGTGTAGTGTGCCAGCTCAGCTGGGTTTCTTATAATATATGATTCCTGACTGCACAGTTATTTCGATCAACATATCGATACCGCAGCGGCCAAGGTCCAACCAGTAAGAATACATTTTTCAGAATTCGAATAAATAATATTAGGAAAATCATGAGCACGATAAATTGACTTTAAGTAATGAATGGGAATAATATATTAATAACTTTTTTTTTTTTGCTTTTTTTTTTTTTTTTTTTTTTTTTTTTATTTATTTTTTTATTTGTTGAAATAAGTAAATTTTTTATATAATTAAATCTTAAAAGAGAGATACGCCTTTAGGGGTAAACCCGCAAGATGGCAGGAGTTCGGGGTCTCTCGGGCCTCCCGGTGGACACGACCGGGGGGACTAATCCCCCCCTCCACGGGGGAGGTTCTCCGGAACCCCGCTCTTTGTGTCTTTGGGTTTGTCGCGGGGTTTCCCCGACCATCCCCTCCGAGCGTAATGAAACGTCCCCACCGCTCTGTCCCCCGTCGGCTCGAGCCCCCTAAAAAAAAAAAACTTAATATAAAATATATTTATACCAAAAAACAAAATAATAAATATAATAATAAAATAAAAAGCCAGGTAAGTAGTCGGAACCGGAGACTATTTGTGCCGGACACCGAAGTAGCGGCTTACGTGCGGGCGGAGTGGAACACTCGAGCCACGAAACGTGAGAAGAATATACGAAATGTTGAAAATAATAAAAAATGAGAGGAAGAGACAAGTATGAAATAAAAGTATATTTAAAATATATAATATATAGTAAAATAAATAACTAAAATATGAAAAGATAAAAATAAATAAATTAAAAATAAATAAAAAGAATAATTACGATTGAGATTAAGGTATCAGAAACGCAAGCGCCGTCGAAAAAAAAGTGAAAGGTATTCATGACGCGATCTCAAGACGTACACGAAGAATCGTTATAGAAGATACGTCTGACAACATCAATTCTGTTTACAGAGGTCATAGCCGGATGTCGATAGATGGACTTGGATATTTTCTCATAAACTCTCGAAGCACGCATGAGCAACATTTCAGGACAGTTTTCAAGCTTATTCAAGAAAATTCTTTCAAAATTCTTTGGAAAAATTTGAATTTTTTAACGTCATCTATCCCAAATACGCAACACCCCAAAGCACCCAAAGAGCAGGTAGTGCAGTATATCATTATTCTTCAGAGCATGAAATTTGGATCTCCTTCGAGAATACGCCGGTACTGAACTATCCTAAGTACCCTCTTTGCTCGGGAGAGGCATCTTACGTCAGCCCTCCTTCACAAAGATTTCGTTCCCCCCGGTGTCGAAATTACTCACTGGGACTGAAGCTGGAAAGCGAGTGAGACCCCGACGCTATCCTGCCTAGTTCTAATTTGTTTCTTCTTCCCGTGTATCTATATAACTTCAAATAGGGATAACCTTTATGAACTACTGTTAACAAATAAATACTAATAACCACTAAATCATAAGAGTTTTCGCTTTTGAACTGTCCTGCACACTTATCAACACAACTAAAAAGAAAGAAAAAAAAACTAGAACAGCAAAAAAGGCTTAAGAATATTAAAGCACAACTAAGTTACTCATGAGTCGCATGCACTCTCTAACCCTCCCATTATAATGACGTTTTTGCTTCGGACCTGATTGGGGAAGAATTGTTTCGAGCTCGTGGTTCTCTCATTATGGCTGCACAATGACATATTGAAATTTTGCTCACTCAGTACGGATCTTAGCTTAGGGACCGCCGTCTCTAGCTTTACTGATACTCGTATTCGACACTTTGAACTCGTATCTTAAAAAAATATCATGTTTCTCTGCCTGATAAAGCCCAAATCCTACTTACTCAGTACAAATATCAGTTAATACTCATTTGATAATTCAAATGATTTGTATAATATTAAACTAATGATAATACCAACAGTTCATTCTCATAACGATCTATAGTGATGGTGATGTCTGGATAATGTCGAATCACTGTAGTATATTTATATACCAATGTAGTATAAAATTTGTAGAGTTGTAAAATAACTTATCAACATAATTACAAACCTGACATGTGGGGATTCTGATCAAGCATTTGGCTATGACAGAACTTCATTTGCTGACCTACTTTCCTTGGCAGTGTCTGATTCTTACTTTATATTTAATAATATATATATATTAATATTAATTATACAGCAGCCGGTGATGATATATATGTCCGCGAGTCCCCCCTAGGTCACCCTCTTCGCAAATATCATGCTCGAATTCATATAGGAAGGAAAGATCTGGATATAAAAATACACAAATTGAACAATAATTGAAGTTATTTCAACGTACCTAATTTTAAAACACATTAATCGACCGCTATATTACCGTCACATTGAAATACGAAGGACTTGCAAAACAAATTACATAAAATGCAAATTTGGAAAATGCAATAAATCACCATTCATGTATACCACAGCATATCATTCAAAATATCAAAGAATATTAGAGATCAGCTGAGCACATATTACATTTCTGGAGTAAGTTGTTCTCTGTCTATAGCAAATCGAATTTTTTAATTAAGTTTTGACATTTAAAAAATATGTACCACAACCTTTTTCGGGAATGTTCCAGAATTAAGTATGTTGAGGAACCAAGAACATGTCCGAGATCTAAGGTCCGATAATATATATATATATATATATACGTATATATATATATATATATAAGTAAATCTTCCGCATTGCATATTATATAAATATATAGTTCTAATAGAATATATATATATATAAATAATAAGAATATATATATAAGTATTATATATAATATATATATATATATTTATATATATATATTATATATGGCTGACTGTCGTAGAGTTAGGGCGTGTAAACAACAGTTTACTCCAGCTCTGGAACACGGTAAAAATGAAAATTTACAGTATTCTCCTACACTATGTAAAAGACAGAAGAAATGTACGAAGATCCTTCCTTACAATGAGAAAAACAAAGACCTACAAAGAATTAACCTGCTAACTACATTCACTACATGTAAGAGTTCAGTATTGCAATCACAGAGTACGTTAACGGAAAAGTAGTGTCCGGACCGAATGCTATGCTACGTCAAAATCGTCAGAGAGACCTTTAAAGTAGAATTAGTATCAAGGCACGTAAACATCGATCCAAAACCGCATACTGTTGTCGGATAGTTCGATATATTTCTGTCACAGATTTCCGCTGTATCAGTGCCTCCGTGGTAAATTACATAGATCTCTTGAGGAGAGATAGGTAGCAACCCGACACTTTTCTTCCGCCATTTAGTCTGTTTTAAATCTGTTTTCAACTCTCTAGATTGGTTCTGTCTTCGAGTTCAGATATATCGATTGTTCTGTACCTAGTCAATGTTCAGATCGTGTTGGTGATCTAAGAACAGTAACACAGATTCCGCGCTTTGATACGAATTAAAATGCTACGGCATCAACTAGATAGATTTCAACCAATAGTTAAAACATATTTAGATTCTAGGACATGCCAGACATAAATGAAAGAATATCCATACGATCCTAGTACCCTCGTCAGGGAAGGATGCCTCATCCAGTCAGGATAATTCGAAATCTATGTCTATGTATAACCATTCACATCTTAGTTCCACATTTCTAATTCACCACGTTTATGACTGACTCATCCACCTTACCCCACTCTCGTCGGTTAGTATTCTGGAATGCTTAGTGACATTAAATGAACACAACCTATACTTCTCTCTAACATAAAACTTGCAGCTACGCCATAGATCACTTATAATAATATATTACATTATTTATATATATTTTTGTCACCCTTCAACCGAAAAAGTTTCCACCATAGTCCTAACCATTATTCTTCGGATAAGCTTTCTGAACCTTTCTGCAGTATTCTAATTAGACAGATAACTGTCATTCTGAGTTATATTCTAATTTTTCATTCTTAGCCTTCTAGTGCTCCTGAGCCAGCTCAGACTAAGGGTAAAATATGTGCATTGGTCCTTTGATTATTAATTTCCTGCTTAAGTTATTATTTATTATATGATTATTATTGATATTATTATTATTATTTTATTATTAATGGTATATTATGATTATTATATTATTTATTATATCCTATAAATATATTATTATTATATATTTGTATTAGATTGATATAATATTTATTAGCTGTATAAATATTTTTATTACATTATTTTCAATTATTATTATTTTCTAATACTTAATTCCTTATTATTTATTATGTATTACTTATTTTAATTAAAATATAATGTATAAATTATAATAATATAAATTAATAGTATATATTTATTATTATATTATATATAATAACATTTCGGGTGAAATAAAATATCGTCTATGTCATTATATTAGTGTCATATAATGAATTTCTAGTATTGTCTAAAATATCGATCAAGTATTGATTATGATGATACTGGCATAAGATAATTAGTTTTATTATTGGAATTCATTATTGATCTTTCTTGATTTTATTATTATCATTATTGATTACGGTGATTTAGTATTTCAGATATGAAGATTATACTTCATTCGTTCTTATGCTACAGTTTCATATTTGAAGCTTCGGATTATGTGAAATTATCTATAATGCTTATACGTTTATTCGATGTACTCTCTTATTATTATCTATTTATTATAATTTAATGTCCATACTATTACTCATTATTATATTCTTTTCATACATATTATTTATTATTGTTGCATTCAGTTACTTGTGTATATAGTGTTTAATTATAGCTAAATATTAGAATTAGTCATTATTTACATCTTTGCATGTATATGATCACATTCACATTCACTGCATGTAGTATTATTGATCCTATATATGTGACTCATTAGTTATTGAGTGATTCATAACAATTATGTATTTATGCTAATTTGTCCGTCCATATAAGATATTGTGATATTAGTTCTAATTTTAATGTAAAATTGTTTAATGTTTAAGACCTGCATGATTTCCCAGTATTTGAACCTGAACCCTATAATATTACCGTATGATAGTCAGTTTAAATTATAACTGTTCTAGATTCGTTCATCCCGTTATAATAGCGTTATTCACTCCGTATAAAGTACTCCAGAAAGGTCCATAATGTATATATATTATTACTTATAATATATATATAATATATATATATAATATAATAAATCTATATATTAAACCAAATAACCTATCTCCATTTCTAATAAATATATAATAAAACAAGGACATTGTCATAAAGTTATATAATATAATATAATATATATAGATATAAGAATGAGAATCGGTACTATAGTATACTATATATATATACGTACTAGTACATATATATATATAGTATAATTTTATATATAATATATAAGATTTAATTGTAATAAATATATTAATTACTATTAAAGGAAAATAGTGTTGGTAATAAATATCATCTAGCATAAACTAACAAATATTAACTAGGAAACAAATATCTTACTAACAACATCCTACAGATCGATTAGTTTATTTGTAAGACTATAAAAGTAAATAATTATATTATATAAAAATTTATATATATATATATTATATATTATATAATATTAAAGATGATTTTTTATGTACGTAAAATGATATGATTTATGATATAATATGGGCATAGTATTGTTGTTTTTAAAATTGATTATAAGTAGATAATAAATTTGCTATTTATAATATGTATTGTATGAAAATAAATGTATATATATTTATATATATATAATTATAGTGAGAGTCAATTGCAATGACGTTGACTCATTTTCGAAGTCACGACCATATGCAATATTATCTAAAGATATGACACTCTATACCTATAAGTTTTCAACTTTTATCAAATAAAGTAATGAAGAATATACGTTCTAAATCCTATATACACTATATACTATAATACAACATTCTATACCTACCACACCATTTTTCTTAAAATAAGAAGTACAAATACTTTTACATATTAAATATTTAATAACATATCATTATTTACATATTTCAATAATTTTATTCTTAACAAAGTAATTACAAATTTAATATAATAATATTTATTATATATTATTTATTTGCATTCGTTCACGTATCGAGTCGTTATAAAAATTCATACCGAATAACGATTCCAGTAAAATTTAAGGAAACGATCAATATTATTGGCAGTATTTAACGATCTATATTATTAAGATATATAATAAAATAGATAATATATCTCCATGTGAAATAAAAATGTTAAAAACTTTTTAATAAATATATAAAAAAGGCCTTATCTATTATATAATACTTACCTAATACTACGGTACCGAAAGAATAGCATTATATATTGTATCTTATATATAATAATATAAATATATATATATAAATAATATATTTAATATATAGCATAAGATTATATATATATTATAATAT
This sequence comes from Trachelipus rathkii, assembly GCA_015478945.1. Classification (NCBI taxonomy): domain Eukaryota; kingdom Metazoa; phylum Arthropoda; class Malacostraca; order Isopoda; family Trachelipodidae; genus Trachelipus; species Trachelipus rathkii. The sequence goes on from JABUQX010121250.1 coordinate 21,056, forward strand.
ATTATATATATATAAATATAATATATATATTATTATATATTAATATAATGATATATATATAGATATATATAGATAATATAATATATATATATATGAGTATATAATATATAATATTATATTATATATATATATATTTAATATATAATATATAATATATATTATATAATAATAGATATATATTATTAATATAAATTATATTTATTATATAATATATATATATATTATATATATATATTATAAGTATAAATATATATATTATATATAATTATATATATATATAGTGATAGAGATTATAGTATATTAATTATATATATATATAAATATATAATTCATATATATAAATATATATATTATAGAATATTATATAATATAATATTAATAGTAATATATTTATTATATATATATATATAATTATATTATAATATATATAGATATATATATATATATATATATAGATATATATATATATTATATATGATATATATATATATATTAATAATGAGTTATATATATATAGATATTATATATAATATATATAATATATTAAAAATATATAATAATATATATATAGACTAGATATATAGATATATATTAGATATATATGATATTATATGATAATAATATAATATAATATATAATATATATTAATATATATATATAAGTATTATATTATAGATATAATATTAATTATATTAATTTGCTAGAAAAAAGGTTTGATAATTTTAGAATTTGATATAGGATCTGTTTTCAATATATTTTTCATGTCTTTCAGTTTTTGCAAACTTTAATCTCAAATACATACAATATACAGAGATGATAAGAAGATTATATAAATAGGGTATATATAAATATAACTATATAATTGCTATATAGTAATATATATGTAGTAATTAATTGCTTGACCGTATCCATAATATTTAGTGACGGTAATAATGCTAAAATAAAATAATATAGAAAATTATAAGATAAAATAAAATAAAAATATTCTCATAAACTATACTAAATAGCTATCAGCAAAATAGTAATACAGTTTTTTGGAATGCCTAGGTAAGAAATTTTATATAGATAGAAAATGAAAAAAAATAAATAATATAGATAAAAGAGAATTACTGTTAATAAATTATATATTATATATATATCGTAATTAGTATCTGAGAGATATATAAACTCATAATATTAGTAAGACACTATTTATATGTGATATTTACTCAGTTAAATATAATATAGTAACTTTCTATTAATTTGCTGTTTTATTTTATTATTATCATATAAGATATATAAAACACCAATAGTAGGTATATACCGTCACTATAGCTGTCGATGCTATTGTCTCCTGTGCTTATCACGCTAGCGATAACTACGGTACTATATAAGTAGACAATTCCCCCCCTACCGGGTTTATATATATATAAGTAGGGTCTCCGGATACTCACTCCGCTTCTTTGGTATTTGAGTAGTAATATAGCTAAGATATATATAATATAATTATGTATATGATATATATATATGTGGCAGGTGTTTTCCTCCGCCCCTCCCTACGGGGCGTATGGAAAACGTCACCCACCGTGTGTCACCCGTACTGCTTAGCTCCCCTACATTAGCGCGTATGTAAATACGCTATTTACAAAATAAATATTTTAAGATATATATCTATGTCCCTAGCTCTCCAAAAAAAAAAATAGTTCAAATAATTTATATTTATTTTATTATTTGTCATATAATTTAAATTTTATGCATTTATAACTAAAATTCCTAATTTTAAAAGTATTCTTTTGTACATTGCAGGTTATACATAAAATATTATGATGATATGATAAGTCTTTGATATACTATAGTTTCTAGCCTAATAGCTTTGTATTATCTCTATTTTCAAGTGTTTCAAATCATAAAGTAAATAAATTTACATGACTAAATATCGAGTCATTAAGACCTGTTAATTTTCATTCCAACATAGATTAAAAAGAAAAAAAAATTAAAATGTTTACCTTTGGGCTTTTTATTTCATCACAAGTTACCGGACACTCATGATGCAAGATAGAAGACTCTGTACTGGAAGTTACAACAGCTTCATCGTCAGATGGAATAGCAGCTGATGAAGGAAAAGTTTTATCATCATCTTTACTACAACACTTCATAAAAAAATCTGGTTTATCTGGAAAAATTTGGTGTCTTTTCTTTTCTCCTCTCGTTGTAGTACTTGAAACATTTATTGGTTCATCAAAAATATCTTGAATTCGAGATAATGAACTTCCCTTCTTTGAATAGGGGCTTAAGAGTTCTTCAATCTTAGAATCCTTTTCAGTAATATCTCTTGATGGATCACTGACTGAAATTACTGTAGACTGCTCAATGATCTGATCTTCATCTTTGGATTTCGACACAGCTGCATTGTCCCTCTGATTTTCCCATTGTAAACTGGACCAAGAGGTGAGAGAGAAATGTTCCTGTGAATTTATCTTAGGTTTAAATTCACATTCTATCTTTATGTTAAGAAAACTTCTCCATTTCTTAGTCAAGCTGATAAGCTCATCTGCAATATATATATATATATATATATATTATATATGATATATATGTATATATTATATATATATTATATATATATATATATATAATATATATATATATAATATATATATAATATATATATATATAATATATAATATATATATATATATATATATATATATATATATATATATATATATATATATATTGTAGTGGTAATTGTGGAGTCCAGGTTAAATTTACTCATACATGTGGTATAAGTTAGTTCCAAAGTGGTTTCAAGATGGAAAACTTATTCTATATATTAGAATAAGTGAGTACTCTACTTATTGAGGTTAAACATGTATGATTAAACTATTTTTGTTTGTATATTTTTTACCTTTGGGTTTTTATGGTTATTAAATCAGTTTTTCTTTCTGTTACAGTAGACATATCCATGTTTTCATAATTTATAATTTTAATTATAACAAGTAGATTCTAAAAAAGCTTATCAAAGTTTCAAAGTAATGAGGGCATGCTTACCAAAGTATAGATGATGGTAGTTCTAACACATCATTGATGTACCCACGAAGTTAGGAATATTTACTCACACATTAGGATAACAATCTCCCAGGTATGTAATCATGTTTGAAATCCTAATTAACATCTATTAAGTATATAATACAGGAAAGTACTCAACTTCCCCCCTATGTTAGTACTTACCCAAGACTCGTCATCCCCTGGATTCTTTGACTCGTCTCATCATTAAATAAGACCCCTCATTGACAACGTTCTTATCGTTAGGGTAAGATCTATCTTTTATTTCCATATTTCAATAGCTCATTGTAATTAATAGGTTAATATTCAAATATCTTAAAATTCATTTAAATCACAAATCTAATTCCTGTAACTTTTACAGGGTTCTTATTTTAGGTCATCTTTATTTCCGTTCTTGATTTCCTGTCAAGACGTCACAGTCAGCATAGACAGATCGAGTTTTTATTTTGGTCTTGATCTTCACTCAAGACGGTCTTAATTTATGGTCGTATTTTGAGTTCCCAGATTGGCCAACACCCATCTTATATTTGGTTTGGGGTCTTCGTTATAGACCTCACCTCTCGAAAGATTCATCTTTATTTTGGACTTGTCTTAAGTCTTATCTTGAGTCTTCACCTCACAAGATTAATCATCATAGTTAATATCTCTTAAGTCTGGATACTGCCCAGACCCATTAATCAAGTCTGGATCACTTCCCAGACCCCTTAATAGTCTGGATAAAGCAGTAATATTAAGTCAGTTCTTCTGACCATTGTCTATAACAACGTAGTTACAATTGTGGGTTCCCACCCCGTAACCATTTTTTTTAAGGCTATCCCCCTAGTTTCCCGGATAACTGATGAATGTATTAACATTACCTCTACTACTTTTGATAGTATATATGGATTAATAAATCTATCTTTTACTTCTTTTTCATTCTCCTCTTCTACCTAATTTAAAAAGTGATCTATTCTCTATTTGGACACAAACCAGTCAGCATTTGGAACAAACCGGTGGTCCCTTTTTCCTGAATCCTGCCTGTAGAATAAAATCTGATGCCTCTTTTAAATATCTCCTTCAGGTAGATATCACAATTTCTTTTTACTTTTCTCACAGTTCTAACTTATTTTATATTAATTTTGATAATACTAATTACGTTTTCTTCTGGAGGTCAAGTGACCTTAATTATTCATGCCCTCGTCACTTGGTCTCCACTACATAAATATATATATTTCATGATTTTTTAATTTTATATATATATATTTTTTAATTTTTTTTTTGTATATTTAAGTGATTTAACTTCAATAGAAATAAAATATTTAAATAAAACAATATTACTTGTAACTATGACAAACTTATAGCTTGTAGTGTGGTTAGCATTTACCTTAGTTATAGATTTTTCTTTTGTAGTAATCTTAGTTAGCATAAACTATTGAATTTATTGATGAACTCTAGGTTGTGTGTGTGTTTTTTCATAACATGCTGGGTCATGTCTATTTTACTCAAAATTAATGAGAGTCTTCGATAGGCCCATGCCAGCTTCAGCGCCTAGGCCCTATTTTATGAATGTTTAAAGCTAACCAAAGTAAAATTTAGTATAAACACAAATTATTTATCATCAAACTTACCCTTTCCCGATTTTCATTTTGATTGTTAAGAATAAATAAATCATCATACGAAACAATTGCAAATGAATAAAAGATGAGTTGTATGCCATAAATGAGCGTGTTAAAAAAAAAAAAAAAAAAAGTTTTTTTCCCTAAATTTAAAAAAAAAAAATCAGTCAACCTGAGTATATATATATATATATAATATATATATATATATTATAATTATATATATATATATAAATATTTAGGCATTATATAAGTACACATAGGTTTTTTTTTTCTTTTTTCAGAGATAAACACCACCGCTCACGGGCAGAGCCCTAATCAAGAGGGTTGTAACTCATTACGTCCGAGCAGGAGGAAGCCAAGCCCAAGGAGAGAATAGCTCACATTCTCCCACCCGACCAGTTGCGAACCTGGGACCCTCGCTTTGTGGGCGGAGTGCTCTAACACTGAGCTATTGGGTGCTTTTATATAAATAAATATGAAATAAATAATTAAAAATATATATACATATATACATACACTAATAACAAATTACCAACACTATCACCAGTTAATAATAATATCACCAATTAATTAATAACACTAACACGAATTAAAAACACTATCACTTTTAACACTACTAATTATTAATATTATCACTAGATTGTAGAATGATCCCAATCTCTAGCAACCATATGTTGAGCATCCCTCTTATTGAGTCATGGAAATGAAGCAGATTCGGAGAGGCGTCACGACAACACAGTATACATCCCAAATCAGTCGATGAATTATTACTCATATAGGTCAAAATTTTTAAAAGGTTCATGATTTTCAAACTTTTTTCACTTCACCGCAGAAATCACCGATTAATTTTATTTTTAAATTTTGAAGTATAATTTAATTTAATAAAAATATTTTTTCCGAAAAACAAATTTAGTTTATGAAAACATCAAAAATTTCCTTATTCTGTCTTCAAATCCTTCTCCGATGACATACCATCCAAAAACACAATCAGTTTGTTGCAACCTTCACATGATCAATGAGTCAAGATCTTCAACCCCTTCTGATTACTCACTTCACTTGTTCTTTTCTCTTCTCATTTTCTTCTCTTTCTCCTGTTTGATAAGCCAACCTACCTCTCCAGAGTCTGAATCATAATCGAGGATTAGTATAAAAAGAACATATTTTTATGCTATGTTTATCCATAAATATACTATATATATTATATAATATTATATATAATATATAATATATTATATATATAATATATATATATATATATATATATATATATATATATATATATATATATTTATATAATATATATATAGAGATATATATACCGTATATATATATTATATATATTATATATATATATATATATATATATATATATATATATATATATATATATATATTATATAAAAATATTGATATAAGTATTTAGAAATATATATATATATATATAGTATATATATATATATATATATAATATATATTATATATATATATATATATATATATATATATATATTAATAGTATATATATATATATATATATATATATATATATTATATATAGATATATATATATATATAAATATATATATATTAAGTTATATGAACAGTTTGGAAGGAGGATGAATGAGGACATACAAGGAAATAGGAACCGCTCTTCTGGAAGGAAGCGCGAAAGGTTAAGAATGAGAATTAGGGGAATCTGCTTAGAATAATGAATAGGGATGGTGCTTTTGTAACTGATGAAATGGATGTGAGGGGAGTGAAAAGAACACTTCGAAAACTGCACAATATTAACAGTAATTATGAGGACGTGTTAGTGAATGTGTGTGGTTTGATGGTACAAGAAGGAATTAGTATTTTGGGGGATGAGGTTATTAATAAGGAGGAGTAATGGGTAGAGTGAGAAAAAGTTGAAGAATGGTAAATCTGCAGCTATAGATGAAATTACTTGGTGAATGATCAAGAGCGGAGGCGAGATGGTGATTGATTGGATTTGGAAGTTGTGTAATTAAGCGTTTATGGAGGGTATAGTTCCAAGGGATTGGAGGAGAGCGGTAATAGTACCCTTGTATAAGGGTAAGGGAGAAAAGGGGAACTGTAGAAATTATAGGGGAATAAGTTTATTGAGTGTTGTAGGGAAGGTATATGCTGGTATTTTGGTCGAAAGAGTGCGTCGAGTGACTGAAGGGACTGATTGGTGAAGAACAAGGTGCGTTTAGGAGTGGTAGAGGATGTGTGGATCAAATCTTTACATTGAAACAAATGATTGAGAAAATGAGGGAGAAGAAGAATAAATTATATTTAGGTTTTATGGATTTGCAACAGGCGTATGATAGAGTTAATAGGGAAGCTTTATGGCAGGTATTAGTGATATATGGTGTTGGTGGTAGGCTTCTGAATGGAATCAAAAGTATGTATGACGATAGTGAAGCGTGTGTAAGAATAAATGGTGTCAATGGTGATTTGTTTAGGATTAATAGCGGAGTGAGACAGGGTTGTGTTATGTCTCCTTGGTTATTCAATTTGTATATGGATGGGGTTATGAAAGAATTCGAGGTGGGGATGGCAGGAAATGGTGTAGAATGATGGAGAATGGAGATGAGTGGAGGGTGCCCTACCTATTATATGCGGATGATTGGTTCTGTGTGGCGAATCTGAAGAGAGTTTGAGAGGATTGGTAGAGAGATTTGGCAGGGTATGTAAAAGGAGGGGTTTGAAAGTAAACGTAGATAAGAGTAAGGTTTTGGTTGTGAGTGAGGACAGTCCTCAGTGTGTAGTTATGTTAGATGGTGAGCAGCTGGAGGAAGTGTCTGAGTTTAAATATTTAGGGTATGTGTTGGATGAGAAGGGAACGGATGATGCAGAGTGTAGTAGGAAAGTTGTGAAGGCAGGAAGGTTGCTGGTGCAATTAAATCGTTGGTGAATGTAAAGGGACTAAGTCTTGAGTGCGCTAGGGTCTTACATGAGGGTATGTTGTTACCTGTGTTATTGTATGGTAGTAGTGAGACTATGGTCTGGAATAAGAAGTATAGATCTAAAGTTCAATGTGTTCAGATGGACAATCTTAGGGGCATGCTAGGTGTGAGAAGAATTAATAAAATGAGGAATGAACTTATTAGAGAGTTGTGTGGTGTGAAGAAAGGGGTAAATGAGAGAATAAATGAAAGTATGTTGAGATGGTTTGTCATGTGGAAAGGATGATGATGGTCGGTTGGTTAGCGGATGAATGGTGGGAGTGTGTTGGGAACCCGGCTGGGAGACCGAAGAGAAAGTGGATTGAGTCGGTGAACGAATGTCTGAAGGAGAGAAATGTGAGTTTGGCAGAGGCGAGAATAAAGGTGCATGATTGGAGAGAAGGCGGGGTTTGGTATGGGGGCATGTTGTGGCCCACCCCGACCGGGGCCCCGGCCAACCCCGGCCAAAATCAAAAAAACCGGGGTGTTCTACCGGGGAGTAAACTTAAATTTACATAAATAATAGAGGGTTAAAATCAAACAAAATTAAAAAAATATATTTTAATTCATTTCTTCCTTTGTTATAAAATTGATGCAAGATATATAAACATACCTAAATATAATCATTTTTTTTGGTATTTTACTATGATTTCAAATTAAAATTGAGGCCAAATTATAATTTTCGAGTTTTTAACAAAAAAATATTCAAAATTTGATATATCACACGAATTCGGAAAAGGAAATAAATATAATTTTTAAAATATTAATGTATTTATTTATTTAAAGAAAATATCTCAAGAAAATCAAATATTATTTTCCGAAATCTTTTTTCAAAATTATTTATTAATATATATATTTATATACTATATATATATTATAATATATACATGGCGTAACTAAGAGTCATAGGGCCCCCCGCCAAAGTGGAAATGGCCCCCTTGGGACCATTAGTATATATATATATATATATATAGATATATTATATATATATATATATAATATTATATATATATATATATATATAATTATATATTATATATATATAATATATATATATATATAATATATATGGCTTAATGCTTTATCGATTAGTACTCCTTTTTATGGGCGAAATTAGATATTTGCATAAAAAAGTAATGACATTTTTGGAAAGAGTATGTAAAAATGAGTATAAATGTTCTTTAAAAGGAAAAAACATGTATTAAAGACTTTTCACTTTTTTGTATAAAAATTTAATCAAATTCTCAAAAGCATCTTTTTACATTCTGCTTTCAAATGTATTATTACTATTCTTCATCATCTCTCTCCAACACCCCTCCTCCTCCTCCTCCAAAATGAGTATCAATCGTAG
>JABUQX010121250.1:35000-40000 GCA_015478945.1 Trachelipus rathkii
GTTAAAACAAATATTACCAAAAAATATTACCCTCCATTCTATCAAATAACATCACTTAAAAAACATTCTCAAACCCCCAAAACGAAAAGAAAATCTCCCCCAAAGCTGTATATATCACATCCCCTGCAATACTTCCAATAAAACATATATAGGTGAAACCATAGATTTGCAAAGAATAAAAAATCAACAATACAGATGACCTCCACAAGGACAGCATAAATTCAACTTTAACAAGTCATAGGCCGTAACACAGGCCACTTTATCAATTTCAACAATATAAAGATGTCAGAAAATATCAATCACACAGAGCCCATCGCAAAAATCATAGTATCCTTTTGCATTTATATTTAGTACACAACTACAAATAAGCATCCCGGTTGAAGTTAAGATAGAATTTTATTACAAACATGAATATTTGAAAACATCAAAATATTTCAACAACACCATGAGAAAATAGCAGTCCAAGCTGAAACACACTTGGAACTGATTGAAGATCAAGAAAGGAAACCAGGTCCCCTTAGCCTGAAGAGGATCGCGTGGTTCGGGACGAAAATTAGCTTTCTTTTTTAAAATCAATCGAATGTAGCGGACTCAAAAAAAGTGTCTGTTTTAATCAATATCGCCAACCTTCTACCAAGCTTCAAGTGCAGCTATGCCTTTAAAGCATAACATAAAAAGAATCCAAAGGGCTTTCCCTCTCTAAAGTAAATATATCACTACGACAAAGTTAGTTCTTAAAATACGTCTTAATAAATATAGATGTTGTAAGTTAACTATGGTGATATGATGATAGGTATATATAGGCTAGATAGGATAATGGTAAAGATATTGTATAATAGTATATAGGCGTGTTCAATAAGGTGGAGTATTACGTAGATAGTATATAGTAGTAGTAGTATTATATATACTAGGTTATACTGATAAGGTAGTAATTAACTATAGGTATACGTATATATATTATATTTAGGTACAATCCCAATTAATCCCCGGCGAAAAATCATTATTTCTAGAAAAAATCAATTATTTACTTCAAATTTTATTTCGAAATATTTATTTAATTGATATTAATTAAATGTATTCCTGTTTTATATTTAAGATTATTAATTAATTGAAATTAATTTGATTTCATCCTAAGTTAAGGACTTTCAGTGTTTTTGCACTTAACTTTCTAATATTTAGCTAACCGTCCGTGGCCCCGGACTAAAATTAGTAGTCAGCCCTTCGGCCCCTCGCACTAAATTCCCGCCCCGGTTGGTCCCTGTCGTGGCCCACCTGGGCCATCATTGGATTTGAACCCTTACATCTGACGATTTACTTATCAATATATGTGAGGGGATGCCCTTCGCTGATTAGGATGTCCCATGAAGCTCTAGGATGGATTTTCTCTGTCTGTGACGCAGTTTTCGACTAAATTCAATTCGTACTAGACGGGGGGTCAGCAGGCGTAAGGCTGGTTTTCCTTTCGACTTTTGTCATTATTCTCCCTACTGCTTTGGTTCCAGTGTATTATCGTGAGTGCTGTTGTTGTATAGCGCATCTGTCTGTGACTCCCAGGTGTGCTCGGGAAGGAAAGATGGTGTGTTAGTATAAAGAAGAATGTAGTCTTCAGTAATATTATAACGCGTATATATATATATTGAGTGAGTATTAGTGGTAGGTTCAGGCCTATATGATGGTCTATGTGATAGTGGGGTGTATATGTATATAGGGTAGGGTATGTGATTTAGTATACTTACGGTTAATGAGTGAGGGGCTATATGTGATGGGGTATAGGGTGATAGGTATCGTATTGTGATCAGTGTACGGGGTTATAATATATCTATAGGATATAGATACGTGAGTTATAGTATATATATAAATATATATATATGATATAGTATATGTAAGTAGTGATATATTAATATATATAGTATAGTTAGTATTATATACTTGTATTATATAATTATTATTAAGTATATTATAGGATAGTAGTATATTATATATAATATATAGTATAGGATAGTACTATATATGTATTATATATGATTCATATTGGAAGTATATATAGGTTTAATACATGTAGATATACTAGGTTTTATATATTTACTCGTGATATATAGGTAGGCTATTATACTGTATAATAGTATATATATACTATAATAGTATTATAAAGTTATGAGTGGTATCAATATATTAGTCGTCATAGTAGATATATTAGTATATATATAATTCTATATATATCTTAGTATATTAGGTTATTATATAGTATACTTAGTAGAACTAATGTAGGTTATAAAGTATAGTTATATAGTATATAGTATATAATAGTATATATATATATTATATAGTAATATATATAGTAGTAGTTATATATAATATATATATATATATATATATATATATATATATATATATATATATATATATATATATATATATATATATGTAACGGAGTGTAAAAAGTTAATTTTACACACCGTACTTTTGGGAATTTCAAGTCAATTTTTCGTAGAATATCTAAAGTTAAGGGAATTATCCTATCAACGTTTACAATTGATGAAACACTCAATTTACCTGAGAGGGTTGAAGCCTTGGTGACTGTGACAGCCCTACGCGAGAGATTACTGAGCCAGGCTGTATCTTTCACCGACTCCAACAATTTTTCTTCTAACAAGTCCAAGGATACAATCACTGGACCTTGCTTAGCTGTCACTGTTGCGCTTTCCAAGAAATTGAGAGATAACATAAACAGTTATATAAATATTAATTATGCCCTTTACAATTATTAAAGGGCAAATTGAGAAAAGAGAACAAACCGAACGACGAATATTGTCAATATTCAAGACAATAAAATATGGTATTAAATAAATGATGAAACTAAGTTTTGTTTCAGTACTTAGAATTATGAACAATGAAAAGAACTTAAATAAATGATTTAAGAGCAATATAACGAACAATTTTCAGGTTCAGCTATATTACTACAAGATTAATTTTTAAACCTAAGTTTGAAATGTAATCCAGAACAAAACGTCAGACCGAAGTCTGAATTGTAATCCAGCTTTAAAGTTGAAACCAAGAACAAAACTTCAGACCGAAGTCTGAAACTGAAGATTAAAACTGAAGGTTTCGAATTCTCTTTTAGACCAAACATTAAAATTCCAACCAAAGTGAAACGAAGTTCGAAACGGAAGTCCGAACTGACGGTTGAAACTATCCAGCTATAAAGTTGAAACCAAAGTTTAAAACCAAAAACAAAAACCTAGAAAGATAATAACGGGAATTAATTTAATTTATGATGATTTTATGACTTTTAAGTTATGATTAATTATTATTATTAACGTAAGAATTAACGGTAATTATTATTTATTTTAACATTTTAAATTAAATTACCTCTTTTATGTATATTAAAGATGTTTAAAATTATACAGTCTAATACCCCTTCTAGGCCTAAATATTGACTATTTAATACGGATTTATATATACAGATATATATATACTATATTATATATATATATATATATATATATTATATATATATATATATATATATATATATATATATATATATATATATATATATATATATATATATATATATATGATCAAAAAAAGGATGGTATAACAGGTGGTTTTGGGGTGTCAGGAGAAAATGAGAATGGTAGGAAGGTGATTGATTTCTGTGAGGGAGAGGTTATGTGTGTAAGTAATACTTTCTTAAACCACAAGGAGTTCCACAAGTATATACTAGAGTTGGTGTAGGAGAGATGGTATCGAAGTAAAAGTATGATTTTTGTGTTGGTGAGAAGATGTTGAAGTATATGTTGGAAGTTAATCAGGAAGGGTTTAGGAATGGGATTATCGGATCATGGTGTTGTTTTATGTAAAATTAAGTTAGTGGGGACTTGGATGGAGAGGAAGGTGATACGGAAGGAGCGGGTAAAATTAAGAGTGAGAAGTTTAGTGAACAAGGTAATAAGCATAAGTATGTAAGAACGCTCGCAAGTAAATCAGTTGAATGTGAACAAGTTGAAACTGAATAAATCTGGAAGCAAATGAAGGAATCAATTGTTAGCAGTGCAAAAGAAGTATGTGGGTGTGCTAAAGTAGGAAGTAAGAATGCTAACAGTGAGTGGTGGAATGAAGAGGTGATGCAAGCGGTTAAAAGTAAAAAAGAGGCGTGGTTGAATGTACTAAAAGCAAATGATGAAGTTTCAAAAGAAAGATGCTTGGAATTATATAAGGAGGAAAAAAGGAATGCTAAAAGATGCATACGTAAGAGAAAAGAAGAGGTAAATAAACAGTTTGGAAGGAGGATGAATGGGGACATACAAGGGAATAGGAAGCTCTTCTGGAAGGAAGCGCGAAAGGTTAAGAATTAGAATAAGTGGAACCTGCTCAGAATAATGAATAGGGATGGTGTTTTTGTAACTGATGTATGGATTGTGAGTGGAGTGTGGAAAGAACACTTTGAAAATCTGTATAATATTGGCAGTAATGATGAGGTGATAATGACCGTGTGTGGGTTTGATGGTACAAGAAGGAATACGTATTTTGGGGATGAGGTTATTAGCAAAGAGGGGGAAATGGGTAGAGTGAGAAAGTTGAAGAATGGTAAAATCTGCAGGTATAGATTTGAAATTACTGGTTGAAATGATCAAGAACGGAGGCGAGATGGGTGATTGAATTGGATCTTGAAGTGTGTGTAAATAAAGCTGTTTATGGGGGTATAGTTTCGAGGATTGGAGGAGACAGTAATATTACCCTTATATTAAGGTAAGGGAGATAAAGGGAACTAGAAATTATAGGGGGTATTAGTTATTGATGTTGTAGGGAAGATATATTGCTGGTTTTGGTCGAAAGAGTTGCGCGAGTGATCTGAAGGACAATGGTGAAGAACAGAGGTGCTTTAGGAGTAGTAGAGGATGGGTTGTGGATCAAATTCTTTACATTGAAGGCAAATGAAGAGAAAGAGGAGAGGAAAGAATAAATTGTATTTAGGGTTTTTGGATTTGCAAACAGGG
>JABUQX010121250.1:45000-46748 GCA_015478945.1 Trachelipus rathkii
AGTAGAATCGGAAAGATTAAGACGAGAGGCAATTCTAGAAGTAAAAGAGAGAGCAGAATTGAAATGAGTTGAAGAATGAAGGGTCGAATCATCAGCATATGAGTGGATAGAGTTGTATGTGCAGGTGAGAAGATCATTAATGAAAAGTAAGAATAAAGTAGGAGATAAGACAGAACCCTGAGGAACACCACTATTGACAGAAATGGAAGAAGTCACCCCATCAACAACAGCCGATATTGAGCGATTTGAAGGAAAAAACTAGACATAAGTAAGCAAAGAGAAGGAAGAAAAAAACCCAAAGGGAGGGGAGCTTGGAGCAGCAGTACGTGTGCCATACGCGGTCAAATGCTTTGGAGATACGTCAAGCGCCACCACGCAAGTCTCCCGAGTTCTTAAGGGCGGAAAACCATAAATCATCTTAAAGATAGGAAAGTATATCGCCATAGACCTCGAGCTCCGAAAGCCATACTGGCGATTGGAAAAAGTGAATGAGATTCCAGATGATCTAAGAAATGAGAGTTGAGAAGGGTTTCAAAGATCTTAGATAGAAAACAAGTGATAGCTAAAGGGCGATAGTTAGAAGAATCAGAGCGGCTTCCTTTTTTCGGAACAGGTTGGATATGTGCGTGCTTGCAACACTGAGAGAAAGTGTTAGAATCGAGACATAGAGAAAATAGCAATAATCTGAATCGAGGGGAGAGGCGAGCACGGAAGCACACTTGCCCTCAAAACTCGGGGTGCCAGGCCAACTCAAACAGCAGGACTACGCGTCCCTGATGATATAGCTGAAATCAAGGGCTGCCTTCCTAACGTTACGTGAGATAGTCACGCGCGCCAAGCATAGGCTACTGCTTTGGTTTCTAAGGCCAATTCGACGTGTCCTAGTTTGCTACCTCCGCTACTCGATGCCCGCATTCATATATTTGATTAGTAAAGCCTCAAGGCAAGGGCATGAGTAACGCACTCTGAAAAGGAGAGAGAACGGAGAGAGAGCTACCAGGCCAAAATGAGGAAGTCAAGTTGCTGCAGAAGTGCCATCACAGGAGCTCGGGTTGGTTAGTGAAGGAAAAAGTTACGAGGTAAGGCAGCGGCGCGTGCCGTGGCGAATCCAGTACGCGCGCAATTGCCGGAAGTGACTCGCAGCCCAATATGCTCACGATTAGCGCGCAGCACGCACACACAATTTCGTCAGAACAGAATCGCATGCAGGTTAGTCTGTTAATTGCCCCAATCTCTGGAATAATAATTTTTCATGACAGTACGGTGGCCCATAAAGTAAGAGCGTAACTTAACCAGATAGGTGGATATGTTTATCATCGAATATATACTTTGGCATATTTTTCATACACCATAGAAGCATCTACGCACATCGAACTATAACTCTAAGTCTATACAGAGCGGCTCAGCAGGCAGCCCGGCGTTCCACCGTCGCAATTACTGACTCGCCTGCCACTACAATGGGCTCCTAATAGCTACCTTCGGGCGAATCCGTAGTGGGTTGTGTTCGCCGCCGACGACGACAGAGAGAGAAGGGAACCCAACCTCGCTCTCTTTGACGACGACGACGACGGGAACGTCCCAAACAGAGACAGATCCCTATGATATAGCTAAATAGGGACGAGCAGCAAGTTGCGAGGTTTCTAAGCCAATCGACGTCCTAGTTGCACCCGAGCAGCTGACGTCTTAAATTCACCGTCAGTGAGAAGAGGATATGCCGACGAAGACGACACCGAAACTGAAAGAGAGAG
>JABUQX010121251.1:0-7500 GCA_015478945.1 Trachelipus rathkii
TATATATATATTATCTTATAGTACAGTGTTTTCAAAGGTTTGAATAATAAAAAATGATAATTCACACAGCCCAATATTTATAAATATTTCATAATTTACGAAAAGTTTTATTTCAAAATGAGTATAACTAGTAAGAAGTCTTATATTATTAAAGAGTGTTTCCTTTTTAGCATGAAAATAAGAATTTAATATTTTTTTTTCTTTCTTAAAATCAGTTATAATATCTTCCCTATCAGTGATGTTTTTGACGTGAAACGTTTCCCCGCGAATGCCTAGTTAACATAGCCCATTTAAACTTTCGTTGGAAATAGTTGACCTTAGCCACGTTTTAACGTCGTAAGGTACTAAACGATCTTTCAATTGCACAAGTAGTTGATGGAAGTGTGGAAAGTACTTTGATAGCTTGTGGAACTGTTGGGAAAAATATACAATGATTTTGTAGTAATGTGCTGTAACTCAGTTTCTCATCTATTTGTTCCCTATTTGAATCATTCCAGAAATTAAACAAAGATTCTGCTTCACCAATTAGGTTGTCAATATTATATTCAGTTTATAATGAGTTCAATTTTTTTAAATATTCGGATTTGGTTAATTTCTTGTTCTAACTGGGTGCAAATGCAAGGAAAGGTCAATGTTATATTGTGTTCCGAAAATTTGAAACTCAGAGATGAAATGAGAGAATCAAGATAAAGTATAAATGGGGCAACTCTGAAGCAATCCTCAGCAGAACTTTTTGATGTCCCTGAGGCTGAAATTCCTTTGGATACTGCACTTGGAAATGAAAAATCTTGGCAAAAATTCTTAGATTTTTAAAAAATTCCTTTAAAAAGAGACTGCATTATTTTCATTTCCATCAGTTTTTAAATTATTTAAAAGTTTTTCTATGTGACAATGAACCTCATCATACAAATTTATTACTTTAGTTTGATGAATATTTCCTATAGGCTCCAAATATGAACTATATTTCATGATTATTAAACAGATGAGAAATGCAGGACTTCCTGCTGCTGATGAAAGCTGACACCGCAGCTCGTGTGGCTTACGTTACATCTGGATCAGATAAGAGATTTTTTATTTATTTGGCTAAATGTTTCTTAAAATATCCTTATTGATTTTGTATAGCAGACTATCGTGTTTTGCACCAACAATAGTATATTCTAGCCACAAATTTCTGCCAGATATTTTTCACAGAAAATTTTATGTGAATTATTATTTTACTATTCCAATAGTGTTTCGAAATTCTGGAACAGTAGTTAGGTCATTAATTATTAATTGAAACGATAGGAACAACAATGAAAAAAATTTGGCTTTAGGGTACTGATCTCTTATTAACTTCTGAACTCCATTTTCTTTGCCAGTCATGGTGGAGCGCCCATCAAACCAAGACCAACAAGCTTACTCATATTTAAATTGTAAATATCTCGTGTAGTAGACAATATAGCTCTGGCTATATCTTCAGCTTTAAGTTTTTTAAGAGGAGTAAAGCCTAGAAATTCTTCACGTACATTGAGATCCTTATCAACGAAGCGAACACCAATCAATAGCTGTTCTGTTCCGGATATGTCTGCTGCCTCTTCTGCTAAAAGAGAGAAATATTTACAATTGTTTACTTCATTCAAAATTTGATTACATATCAACTTTCCACAAATAAATATAAGTTCATTCTGAATCATATGTAATGTGTATTTGGCCTTTACTCCGCTTGATTTCAAATGTTCCACAAGAACAACATCTCCATCTTTTACTCTGAATTTGAGCAAATCGGAAAAATTGACGGTATCTGCATTGCTACCTCTAATAGCGACATCATAAGTGCAACAAAATATTAAAGTAGAAATTATAGGTGGCAATTTTTGCCTATTTTTTTTAATAAATAAGGGCTCAGCAACATGCAGTTGCTCAGTTACACTAACACGCTTATTTTATATTATTCGTTTTTATTCCCTATTACTGCTACCACACAATCTAATAATATTAGGTTGTGCTGCTACTGAGGGACTTTATGCCATTCTAAATTTGCATGGACTTTAGCACATGAATGCATGTCTTTATATTTCTAAATGGTTTTACAATAAAGGGCCAAATATGTCTATACAGTAGATGTCTAAATAAATACACATCTTCTAAACGATCCTTTCAATATATTTTTAGAGAATACGCTAGCCAGAATTGCTGCAGATCTAGCTATTCATAAAGGAAAGGAGTTTTTCCTCTTTAGCATCTTTAAAATTGTACATAATTGGTGGTTTGTACGGTTTTGTTAATAAGTCAAAATTTAATCTTTAATATTGATTCCAATTATGTAATTTCCAATATCCAGGACATTTTCTTCTTGGTACGCTATATCCCAAGTAGCAACACTACTAAATTTAATATCAATAACAAGATTGGCTTCAATACCACTTGAATTATCATCAACATTACTAGAACCAGCACTAAATGGGTTCGTAGTTTGTTCAATCACAAGTGAATAACTATCAATCCTAGGCCAGAGATACTTTGTCAGATAATTATAATAATATTTTTAACCACCTCCACTACTTCTTTCGGCTTCTCAAGCACACAAGCAGTTACCTCTCTTCCCAGGACTATTTGCAAATTTTTTTCCCATTAACAGTCCTCAATATTTCATCGTATAATTCCTATTAAGATGTAGAGCAAATAAAAAGCTATTTTGCATCTAAAGTCTTAAATGCACCTGGTTAAAAAATACATACAATTCAAAATTATTTTCAAACGTCTTACGATTCTCTGATTGGGGCAACAACGAATGCATGGATGGAGGTATACATGAGCGGCGTTACAAGTCTGGCCAGGGTAGACATGGCCCTCCCCTACATTTTCAGCCACAAAGTATCTAAAGATAAAAAAATAAATTTTTTTATATATATATATATATATATATATATATATATATATATATATATATATATATATATATATATATATATATATATATAACTATATATATATATATATATATATAACTATATATATATATAGCCATGTGATCTTAAAAAAAATTAATTGTGGAAATTTCTCATGAGATTCAAAACCTGGGGGGATGTGTTTTTACCCATAACGTGGCCCGTGATAGCCAATATATATATATAATATATATATATATAATATATATATATATATATGTATATAATAATATAATAATATATATATATATATATATATTTATATATATATATATATATATATATATATATAATAATAATAATATAATAATATAATAATATAATAATAATATATATATATAATATATAATATATAATAATAATATATGTATAATAATATAATATATAATAATATATAGAAATAATAATATAATAATAATAATAATATATTAATAATATATAATAATATATGTATAATATAATAATAATATATGTATATATAATAATAATAATAATATAATAATATATATATATATAATAATAATATATATATATATATATAATAATAATAATATATATATGTAATAATAATAATAATATAATATGTATATGTAATAATAATAATAATATATGTAATAATAATAATATATGTATATATAACAATATAATATGTAATAATATCATATATATAATAATATAATATAATAATAATAATAATAATATAATAATATATGTAATATATATATATATATATATATAAATAATATGTATAATAATATAATAATAACTATAATTTATATAATATATATAATATAATATAATATAATATAATAATATATGTATATATATATAATAATAATAGCAATAATAATAATAATATATATAATAATAATAATATCTAATAATAATAATAATATATATAATAATATAATATATATATATATAATAATAATAATATGTAATAATAATAATAATAATATGTAATAATATGTATATAATAATAATATGTATAATAATAATAATAATAATAATATGTAATGCGAAATATATATATACGCACACGCACGCACACACACTCTCATATATATTAATATATGAAGAAAAAGAGCTTTTAACAATAATAATAATAATATGTAATATGTAATAATAATAATAATATATGTATATATATATATATATATAATATAATATATATATATATATAAAATAATAATATAATAATAATAATATATATATAATATAATAATAATAATAATAATAATATATATATATATATATGTATAATAATAATAATATATATATATAATAATAATAAATATAATATATATAATATATATATAATAATAATATATGTATATAATATGTTTATATATATAATAATATAATAATAATAATAATATAATAATAATAATAATATATATATATAATATATATATAATAATAATAATATGTATATAATATATATATAATAATAATAATAATAATATATAATAATAATATATTTATAATAATAATATGTATATGTATATAATATAATATATATATTTATAATAATAATAATAATAATAATAATAATAAATACTAATAATATATATATATATATGTATAATAATAATATGTAATAATATAATATAATATAATAATATCATATATGTTTTTATATATATATATGTATATATATAATAATAATATATATATATATAATATATATAATATAATATGTAATAATATATGTATATGTATATATATGTTTGTAATGTAATATGTAATAATATATATGTATATGCTAATATATATATATAATATATATATGTATATGTAATATATAACAAGAAAAAAAGATTGAAAAATTTTTATAATTATTTTATAATTATAAAATTATTTACAATTATATTTATATAACATAATATATATGTAATATATATATAAAAAATATAATAATAATAACAATAACTATATATATATAATAATATATATAATATAATATAGATAAATATAATTTATATATATATATATATGTATAATATATATGTATATATAATATATATATATATGTAACATAATATATATATATATATATGTATAATAATATAATATATATATATATATAATAATAATAATAATATATGTATATAATATATATATATATATATATATATATATATATATATATATATATTATATATATAAGTATATATATATATATATATATATATATATATATATATATATATATATATATATATATATATATATATATATATATATATATATATATATATATTAAGGCTAATTTTTTTTTTATGTATTATTTTCAGGTCGCACACCCCACAATTTTGTTCCTTTTGTTCCATGAAACAATTAGAGTTGTTTTTTATACAAATTGGAGGTTGGAATCACGTGCCTCATAGCGGTAAAAGTTGGAGGCCAGTGCGTTTGTTCGTTCGTTTCTTTCAAGCTCATCCTACCACCAAGCTCTCGGAGTCAGTCTGCTCTTTTTAGCGGTATTGTCAACTACGAGTGCAATTATGGCGTCTAATTTGAGAAGTGTTGATAAAAAAATTTACTTAATTGGCATTGAATCTCACCAAATTACTGGTAGCAAACTTCCATCTAACCTGCAAGTACTATCGGTGTTATTTTATAATATGCGGACGGTTAAATTGTCACTTCGTGACAGTGCTAACTTAGTTGTGCGTGAATGCCTTATTTTTTGGGAGAAAGCAAGAATTCCGACGAGAGCGATACCTCATTGCGTAGACAAACTTATGAAGTTGTACTCTCACTGGCGCAATCTACAAAGAAATGCCGGCCGTTCGTCAGACACTCAGAAAGAAAACGAATTTAAATTTACAACGGATTTCAATAATTTATTTGATATAGCTCATTCTAATGCTCTGGACATTATGAAAATTGAAGAAGACAGAAAGTTTTTACTCAGTCAAAGAGAGCCTGGGCGAAGGGGATGTCTTGGGGGAGTCGATATGAAGCTATCAAAGCGTGAAGAAAGGGCATTATTGAGATTGACTGCACATGAAAACAGACTGACTAAGGCTCAATGTAGTTCTGAGATCTCTGCCAGTTGCATGGATACATCAGGAGAATCGTCAGGTATGGAGGAATTAGAGGATATTTCTGGTCAACCTGGCCCTTCTACAAACATTACCCAGATGTCTCTTGAGGAAAACAGAGATGCGCAGATTGATTTAGGGATAAAAGAGAAGCCTGTACGTGGACGGAAATGTTTTTTAACTCCAAAATTAATGGCTGTACTCGATCGATGCCACATTAGTCAGAGAAATGCCGTTTTTATTCTCGAAGCAGCTGCTGAGTCTTTAGGGCACAATATAGATGAACTGGCAATCAATCGAAATACGATCCAGAGATATCGGGAGAAGTTTCGTAAAACGAATGCTACTAAGATTAAAGAATTATTTAAGACAAATGAACCCACTTTTGTATCCGTTCATTGGGATGGTAAATTGCTACCAGCTTTAAATGTGAGAGATTTAAAGAGTGAAAGGCTACCTATCATTGTTACATTTAAAGATCAAGAAAAATTGCTTGGGGTTCCCAAATTAGAAAATTCCACAGGGAAGGAACAAGCTATGGCTGTCTGGAACGCTCTAGTAGATTGGGGATTGGAAGATAAGACTCAAATTCTGTGTTGTGACACAACCAGTTCAAACACTGGTCGTATCAGCGGTGCCATTACATTTCTAGAGCAGTATGCAGATCGAGAGATGACATATTTTCCCTGTCGGCACCACATGTACGAATTAGTGCTACGAAGTGTTTTTGAAAATGAGTTACCACATGTGACTAGTGGTCCAGATGTTGTTTTCTTTAAAATCATCAGAGAAAAATGGAATAATTTGGAAAAAGAAAATTATATGAATGGGCAAAAATACTTGAACGAAATATGTAGTGAAAGCGACATACTGTGCAATGTGAATCATTTTAATAATGCACTGAAAAATGAGAAATTAAAGCACGATTATCGTGAGCTCGTTGAATTATGTATAATTTTCATTGGACGAACCTCAGACTCGAAAATCAAAATCAGGCCACCAGGGGCTTTACATCATGCTCGATGGATGGCAAAGGCCATTTACTCATTTAAAATGTTTTTATTTAGAGAACAGTTGTCTTTAAAAGTATCTGAAGTGAATGGTCTGAAGAACATTTGTTTGTTTCTGATAACGGTATATGTTAAAGCATGGTTGGAGAGTCCATCGGCTGTTGGTGCCCCTTTTAATGATTTATTGTTTTTACAAACGTTACAAAAATATGAAAGCATAAATAAAGGCATTTCATCAGTTGCTTTGAAGAAATTTTGTAATCACCTGTGGTATTTAAATGAAGAGTCAAGCATTTTAGCGATTTTTGATACATATGTCAATACTGCATCCAAAAAACGCATCATAGAGAATTTGCAACGGGAAACACTTAATACGGAAAGAAAATGTATTATTCATCCTATAGAACTTCCCAATCTCTTAGGTAAGATTTCAACTTCAGCACTATCTTTAATTAAAGCATAATGTTATTATTCAACCCTTTGTTTATAATGACGAATCAGTTGGTATCAATT
>JABUQX010121251.1:20000-22500 GCA_015478945.1 Trachelipus rathkii
GGATGGGATCTAACAGGTGTAATAAAAAGTTGGGGAAGCCTGACCATATATTACACAGCTATAGTCCAGCTTTGATCGGATTAGGGCGATATAGAGACGTAAAAAGGACTTTCGACCAGCACACCAAAATTTTGAGACGAAATGACGTAATAGGTCAAGCACGCGATGACAATTCGTTATCAGGAGTTTAATATGAGGTGCGTATGCCAAGTGGTCATCTAGAATGAGTCCTAGAAATTTGACCTGTGAAGTTCAGTTTTAACAAGGGATCCGCTGCTGAAGGATTTTTGTGGCAACCAAATTGGAAGTTTGAAAAAGCCTGGCGAATCTCCAGAAGAGGGAGAAGGTGACCTGAAACCATTTTCTCCATTAATTTACAGCAATGACAGGTCAGCGAAATTGACCTTTGGTTGTTCGCCGACTTCGGATCTTTCCCAGGTTTGGGGATAGGAATTACAAAAACTATTGTCCAAATAGATGGAAAAGAAGATTCGATCCAGATTCTGTTATACAGATCCAGCAAAAACGCTGATGCCGAGGGGTGGATATGACGGACCATAATTGTAAACGAATCATGTCTGGGCCAGGGCAAACCGATTTTGCTATTCGCCAGTACAGTTTGATACTCTGCAAGTGTAAAAAGACGGTTATAGCCTATAGGTATGATCTTTCCCTTTCGCTGTTGAAAAGTTTGGCAGTGTAGTGTTAGTTCTCAATTTCTGAAAAACTTCAGGATAGCGGAAAGAGCTCGAGTGTCTAGTAAAACTATAACCTAATGCATCTGCAACAACAGCAGGAGCAAAGATCTTGTCGGTTATATCAGGGCCATAACGGAGGACTGTGGGTGAGGAGTTGTTGGAGCAACGAGATATTTTCTGTGCAAATTTACACACTAAAAGAAGTTTAGTTGTGAAGTTGATAGTCGAAATATATTTCCGAAAATATTGTTTACGTGTTTGACGATTAATTTGCCGAGATCTCTCCGCAGCTGCTTTAAAAATAATCATGTCTAGGGTGGTACGAGACCTTTTGTATTTGTAGAGTTTCTTCTTCCCTCGGTTAGCTTGTGCGAATTCTTGGGACCACCAAAGTGTTGCTTGCGGGAGATTGGGGAATGCAAGCTTCTGCAGCTGTGATGACAACTTGCTGGAAAAAGTGAAAGGCATTGTCAACAGGCGGAAGCCGCTTATTGAAGGGAGAAAGTGAGATAGCTTTGGCCTAATAAAAAGGAGACCATCCGCTCGGTCTTAACGCCAGATGGAGTTAGATTTTAACATTGGGCTCGGTACAAGCTCATTTAAAGCTATTGGGTAATGATCACTGACGTGTGGGACCAGGTAAAGCGATTCATAAGGGAATGGGAGCAAAAAGAAATATCAATACAAAAAGAAGTGTGTGTATCTAAACGTTCATATGTAGGGAGTCTTGTGTTAAGGCATCCCAGAGAAAAGGGGGTTAGAAGATCTACAAGGATCTTGAACTTAGACGAAGTGACAGAGTCGCCCCATAAGGGGTGGCGGAGGTTGAAGTCTCCTAGTATAACAACCAGAGTAAGAAGCTGCTTAAAAAGATCACCTCAGTCGACCTTAGTAAACTCACTACTTGGAGCCAAGTAGATCGAGCAGACAGTAAAGTCGGTGGATAAATGAATTTTCGCTGCTACTGCATGAAGTCTTCTTTGAAGAGATTTATGAATAAGTATGGCATGAATAAGTGTTCCTGCACCTCCCCTATCATTGTCACCTCTTTCTATAAAGGTTAGCGGCGACTTATATTCCGACGGTTGAAAGAAGTCGCGATGACATAGTCAAAGTTTCTGCAAACATATGCACTTTGGTGTACATATGTTTATTAGTTGAACAAGTTTTTCAAAACTAGAGTAGTAGCCACGACAATTCCATTGAAGGAAAGTGGCCATGATAAGTTGCTTTAAATATTATGAGGATGGTCTTTTTGAGACAATCGTCTCTATGTGACCAGGGATAGTGTTGGAGGTGGATTCAGATGGAGAAGAAAGGCTGAGACGTGGGTCTCGACAAGGAGGGGCAACAAATCCTGGTGGTAAAGAATAGTCATACAACAGAGATTTGGGTTGTAAGACCGCTTTTGGGAAGGAGTTTTCAATGTATTTGGTGAAGGGGCTTTGCCATGAGTGCGAGATAAATTGAATTCAACCAAGTCCATCTTATTGTGTGGATTTGGTTGGCCATTGGAAGAGCAACCAAAATGTTCATATTTAGGAATGGGAGCGATGTCCCTATCTACCAAGCAAGCAGATTTAGAAATGTGTGGGGAATATTGGACTGTTTCCATGAAATCCGGGAAATAAGGTGTCGTTTTTTTTTTGTTTTTTTTGAAAAGGTGTTGGAGTTGCGATATTGGGTTCCGATATAGGATTCGTTGGGTTGACAAAGTCTGATACTGGAGATTTTGCCAGTAAGTTATCATGCGAATGATTTTGGGAGATTGGACAATTTGATTTAAGAATGGAGACCTCTGG
>JABUQX010121252.1:0-7500 GCA_015478945.1 Trachelipus rathkii
AATAATATAATAATTAATGAATAATAATAATAAAATATGATATATATAATATAATATTAATATAATAAATGAATATTATGATAATATAATAATAACTAATAATAATAATATAATATATAATATAATATATAATATAATAATCAAATAATAATAAGAATACTAACAATAATGATTAGTAATAAATAATCATATCTTGTATTGTGAATAATAATCATAAAATAATAAATATATATAATAATAATAATAATATAATGATAATAATAATAATAATAATAAGAATAATATAAACATAAATAATAAATAATAATAATAATAATAAGAATAATATAATTAAATAATAATGAAATAATATATAATAATAATGATAATAATAATTATAATAATAATAATAATATTAATAATATATAACATAATAATAATATAATATAAAATAATAATAATAAATAATATAATAATAATGAATAATAATAATAAAATATAATAATAATAAATATATATGAAAATAAGTAATAATAATAATATATAATTAATAATAATAATTAAGTAATAATATAATAGATAATATAATTAATTAATATATAATAATATAATAATAATAATAATAATATAATAATTAATAATGATATATAATAATAAAATATGAATAATAATATATAATTAATAATATATATTAATATATCATAATATAATAATTAATAATGAAAATAATAAAGCTCATACTCGTATACTTCTTAATAATTATTTGCAATTTAATAATAGCTTCTGAATAATGAAAATAAATGAAATTTTTGTAACATAATAATAATAATTATAGATAATAATATAATAATAATATGAATAATATAAATATAACAATAATTAATAATAATATATATAATAATAAATAATATAATAGAATAATATAATAATATAATAATAATTATATATAATATAATAATTAATAATAATACTATAATAATATAATGAAATAATAATATTCAATAATAATTAATAAAATAATAATATCATAATATAATTAATTAATAATAGATTAATAATTAATAATAATAATAATAATAATAAAAATTAATGAATAATAATAATAATAATAGTAATTATAATAATAATAATAATAATAAATATAGTAATAAAATAATATAATCATATAATAATATAATAAAATTAATCAAAGAATAATAAATAATGAATAATAAATATATAAATTATAATTAATGAATAATAATAATAATAAATGAATAATATAATATATATAATTATAATATAAATAATAATAAATAATAATAATAAAAATTTAATAATATAATTAATAATAAGATATAAAATAAATAATAATAATAATATAATAATATAGACAATATACAATATAACTAGATATATTATAATAATAATATAATAATAATAATATAATCAATCATATAATAATAATAATAATAATGAATATAGATCAATAATAAAATATCAGAATAATAATAAAATAATTATAATAATAATAAATAATAATAAAATAATTAATAATAGTAAGATAATAGAATAATAACTAGATTAATAATAATGAATATATTAAATATATAATAAAATAATAATAATATATATACTAATAATTAATATAATAATATAATAAAATAATAATATAAATAAAATATTTAATAATAATATAATAATATAATAAAATAATTATATATCATAATAACTAATAATAATAAATAATAATAATAATAATAAGAATAATAATATAATAATATTAATATAAAAAAAAATAATAAGTAATAATAATAAAATAATATAATATGAATAATAATAATAATAATATAATAATAATAATATATAATATAATAATAATAATAATATAATAATAATAATAAATAATATATAATAATTAATAATAATAATTAATAATAAATAATAATAAGTAATAAAAATAATATAAATATAATACTAATAATAATATAATATAATAATCAATAATAATAATTAATAATAGAATAATAATATTAATAATATGATAATAAATAATAATATAATGATATAATTCATAATATAATAATAATAATTAAATATAGATAATAATAATAATAATAATAAATAATAATACTATATAATAATAATATTAATATAATAATAATAACAATAATAATGATAATAATTAATGAATAATAATAATAAAATAAAATACTAATAATAATTAATAATAATAATAATAATATTAATAATATAAATATAATATAATATATAATAATAATAATAAAATAATAATTATATAATAATAATAATATAATATGAATAATAATAATATTGAATAATAATAATAAATAGATTAATAATATAATAAATATTAATAATTTAATAATATAATTATAATATATATAATAATATGAATAATAATTATAATAATGAATATAAATATAATAATATAATATCATAATAATAATATTATAATCATATATAATATAATAATGATAATAATTAATAATATATATAATGATGAATAATATAATTATAATAAAATAAATATAATATTAATAATATTAATAATAATAATATAATAATAATAATAATACTAATGAATATCAAAAAATAATAATGAATAATGATTATAATAATATAATAATATAAAATAATAATAAATAATAATGAATATAATATAATAATAATTAATAATAATAATAATAATAATTAAAAAAATAATTAATCAATAATAATCATTAATATATACATAATAATGAATAATAATAATAATCATAATATAATAAAAATATAATATAATAGATAGATATAAATAATAATGAAAATAATAATAATATAATAATAATATATAATAATAATGATAACAATAAAATATAATATATGAATAACAATAATAATGAATAATAATAATAATATCAAAATAATATATAATAATAATAATAATAATAATATAATAATAATAATAATAATAATTAAATAATATAATACAAATAATAATAATATTAATAATAATTAATTAATAAGAATAATAATAATAGTAAGTAATAAAGAATAATCCTGATTAATAATAATAATATTATAATATATAATAATAATAATAAATAATTAATAATAATAATTTAATACTAATAATTTCAATATTCGTGACTATTATAACCAATATACTAATAATAGTGCATAATAAATTACATAATATTTATCTAATAATAATAATATAATAATAATGAATATAAAATAACTGTAATAATAATAATATTAATAATAATAATAATGAATAATAATAATAATACTATTTATTATGTAATAATAATAATAATTATGAATTAATAAAATAATAATAATACATAATAGTATTATAATAATAATTAATAATAATTAATATATTATAATAATAATAGTACAATAATATAATATAATAATAATGAATAAATAATAATAATATGAATAATAATAATAATATAATATAATAATAATAACAAATGAATCATGAATAATATGTGAAATAATAATAATAGATATGAGTAATAGTAATCTAATAGTTCAATAATATAATACTAACTAGATTAATAAAATATAATAATAATAATACCATAATAATCAATATAAATAATAATAATAATAATAATATAATAATTAATAATCTAATAATATAATAAAGATTATATAATAATAATAAAAACAGATAATAATAATAGATAAATAAGAATGATAATAATAATAATGAATATAATATATGAATAATAATAGATATAATAATAATAATCATATAATTAATATATAATATAATATAATAATTAATAATAATATAATAAGTATAATAATAACAATATAATATAATAATAGTAATATAATAATTATATGAATAATTAATAATAAGTAATATAATATATAAGAATAATAATTAATAATAAATATAAAATATAATAATAATAATAATAATAATAATTAATAATAATATAGATACATAATCAATAACATATAATGAATAATATATCATAATCAATATAATTAATAATGAATGGAATAAATAATAAAGTTATAATCAAGATAATGATAACTTGTGAAATATAAATAAAATAGAATGAATTTTTAACATAATTAATAAGTAATTAATATAATAATAATAATAATAATATAATAATAAGTAATAATAATAATATTATAATAATAATTAATAACAATAAATAATAAATAATAATAATAGATAATAATATATAATAATAATATAATATAATAATAATAAGTAATCAATAATAATTAATTAATAAATGAAAATGAATAATAATTAATAATAATAAGAAAATAATATAATAAGTAATAATAATAATAATAATAATAATAACTAATAATAATATACTATATATAATAATTATAATAATAATATATAATATAAATAAATAATTAATAATAATAGATAATAAATAATTAATAAAATAATAATAAATAATATAAATAATAATATAATAAAATAATAATAATAATAATAATATAATAATGAATAATAATATAAATAATCATAATACATAATATGAATATAATAATAAAATTAATCATAATGAATTATAATAATCAATAATGAATAATGAATATATAAAAATAATAATATAATATAATAATCAATCATATATATAATGAATAATAATAATAATAATAATAATAATCAATAATAATAAATAATATAATAATTTAATATCATAATATAATAATAATGAATAATAATAATAAAATAATAATAATAATAATAATAATAATAATGATAATAATAGATAATTATAATAATAATATGGATTAATATATATATATAGTAAAATATATATATATATGATTATATATATATATAATGTGTATATCTGTTATTTATATTAATACTAATATATATATTATATATATATAAAATTAATATAATATTATATTATATATACTATATAATAATATAATTATATATAATTTATGATATATATTATTATATATATATAGTATATATATATATATATATTTATTAATATATATATATATATTATATATATATATATACTATATTATCCATTGGCGTATTTAAGGGGGCGGGCCAGGGGGCCATTGGCCCCGCCCTCCCGGAAATTTTCCTAGACAATAAAAAATTTTTAATATCATATCTTTTGTTATATGAAGGCAGAATTTAAATTATTTTTATATATTTCGTCGCTGTCAGGAAACCAAATCTCGTGGTCGCAGTTTAGTTTAAAACCTAAACTTGGAAACATTTAGAGAATAATTGCAATCATTATTTATTTCAGCTGACTTTTTAAATGTGTAAGCATCATGCTGAATCGTGCAACTGAGTATTGAAATCTGCTGTACATAGGAATTAACAGATTCAAAATAACAGACCAAACAGTTCTACTTCGACACTAAGACTTATGTCGACATCTCCTTTTTAGTACTATTTTTGGGATGATTTAATATCAGCATTAGGAAGAGAGGTTTTTTAAAATTTTCTTGCAATTTGGTATACCGAAATGGGTGTGAATGTGGTCATATGAGAAGTAAATATTGTGTAAGTATTTTACAAGGAAGATCTCAACAGCCAAATGATAGATTTAGTAAAGAGCACGAATGGGGAATTTTATGGAAGTTTGAAATGCATCCAAAGCAGCAGGTCGCAAAAAGCAGTGCAGATAAGATGACTAGTTATCTGTGTTCGCAGTCACCATATTTTCAATATTTACATTTTAGTAGCAACTTACTGGCAATTTTTATCTTGTGGTTTAAATGCTTGCAGGTAGAAAGAACTTTTCAACATTAAAGATACTTCGAAAACCTACTTGAGAAATACTATTGGAGAATGAAAGACTTATTGGGACTTTCCCTCATTCTACATTACATCTGAGTATTTGAAATATAAATTTGAAGATTTATCCGTCGGACGTAGCTCGACGTCTCATGGTCTGTGTCGATTAAATTCTAACAATTTAGGTAGATTGATTTTAGTAATTCATATGCAAATTTAAAACCATTACTTTACTTCAGGAATTCTCACTATCAGTACACCTTCTCATTATACTATCAATATTCTATCCTCTAATACTACACACCGCATCAACTAACATATAACTATATATATCAAATAAAAAAAAATACTATATATATTATATATATATTTAATATATATATACTATAATATATATAGTATTATTGTATATATATATATATATATATCAATGATACGATTTTTTGTTGGCCCCCGAGAAAAAATTCTGATAAGCCACGTAATAATATACTATATATATATATATATTTTATATATTAATATTATATATATGATATAATAATAATATATATATATATATATATATTATATATATATTTATAATATAATATATATATATATATATATATATCATTATATATATAATATATATAATATATACATTCATGTTAGTCATTTTTTAACATTTTAATTTTAATTATATTATGTATTATTATATTATTAATATTATTATATATTTATTATTATTATATTCACTTTATTATTATTTATGTATTATTATTTTATTATGTATTTTATATATCTATTAATTAATTATTATTAATTATTAGTATTATCTATTATTATTATTATTATTTATTAATTATTTTATTTTATATTATCATTATTATGTTTATTATTAATGATTATGTATTATTATTATCTTTATTAATATTAATTATTGATTATTATTATTATTATTATTATATATTTTATTATTATATTATTGATATTATTTTAATTATTATTTATTATAATTATTATTTATTATGTTTAAAAAAATTTTCATTTAATTTTTATTTTCATAGTATTATTATTATTTTTGTATTATTAATTGATTATTATTTATGTTATTATTATTATTATTATTATTATTATGTATATTATATATTAATTATTATTATCGATTATTATGATTATTATTATTATTATTATAAGTTTATTATTTTATTATTATTATTATTATTATTTATTATTATTTATATTTATATTATATTATGTATTATTATTATTATTATTATTATTTATTATATTATTATTAATTATTATTGATTATTATCATTTATTATTATTATTATTATTATTATTATTATTAGTATTATTATTAATTATTATTAATTATTATATTAAAAATTTAATTATTATATTATTATTGATTATATTCTTTTAGATATTATTATTATGATTATTTTATTATTTATGCATTATTATTATATTATTATTAATTATTTTTATTTATATTATTTATTTATTATTATTATTATTATATATTATTATGTATTATTATCTATTTTATATTATATATTATTAATTTATAATTATCTATATTACTTATTATTATATTATTATTATTTAATTATTGAATTTATTAGTTATTAATTATTTATTATTATTATTATTACATATGAATATTATATTATATGAATATTATATGATATTATACTGTATTCATACTGATAATATTGTTGTATATATATTATAGTTATATTTAATATTATTATATATATTATATGTATATATTATTTATA
>JABUQX010121252.1:15000-25000 GCA_015478945.1 Trachelipus rathkii
TGACATGATATTTAAAAAGATCCCGAAAATCTGTTCCATTAAGAGAGTATTAGCAGAATCACAATATAAAAAATGGTAGTAGTAGGAAGTAATACCTTAAGTCAAAGAATTTCAAGATTTTAGAGACAGGTTACAGAAGTATTAATGTTTATATAGGCACAGTCGGAAATCAGTTGCTTTAGAAACATTGAGGTTATTAGTGAAAGAATCCTTGGAAGCTTGGTCTCAGACAGAAGAAAAAGGTTAGGATGAAAGTTAGAAAGGTATATTCCACAGATTCGAGTTTATCGCCTAGGCCACGGACGTTGGCAAAGTCAATAGAAAATTCCCGTCCACACCTACCCCCACATCCACCCAGCGTTCACCCACACAAAATTTTCGTACACACAAATGACTACAAGTAGCCTGCATTAATTCCATTAAAAGAAAATTTGTAATAAAATGGAAAATAAACGATAAGCAGTAAATTCATTACAGAAAAAACTTACCTTAAGATTCAAGCCAGCAGAAGGTTTCGGCAAAAGAATGCAGAAAATTATACGTAATTAGTAAATATTAACTTAAGGATAAGTAACAAAACACTAAGGTAGCTTCAAGGATATTTAAGTTAAAGCATGAAAAAGAGCAACTAAAATTTTAAATCTGAAATGATTAAAATAATAAACGGAAGACACAACACATCCTCTTAACTCTGATGAGAACTAGCCCAAATTGTCGACAGGGAAAAGGGTCGACAAGCCATTAAAAAAAATTTCAGGTGTCCAAAGCGTCGACAGGATTTTTGGATTTTGGTCGACAACATTTTCTCATAAGGTGTTCAAATCGTCGACACATTAAATCGTAATGATCAAATAGTCGACAACTAATTTTGTTTATATCGATAAAATTTTGTATTATCGATTAATTTTTTTATTATTGATATATCGTTTTCGAATATCGATTAAATTTTTTCGCTCACATTTATCGATATTATATATATATAATATATATATATATATATATATATATATATATATATATATATATATATATATATCTATATATATATATATATATATATATATATATATATATATATATATATATATATATATATTCATTACCTAAAATTATAGGGGGCTCGAGCCGACGGGGAACAGAGGTAACGAAGTCCCATCCGTCGTCCACCGGCAGGCCGAGAGACCCCGACTCATGCTATCTATAAAGTTTATTTACCCTATGGTATTCTTTTAGTTTTAAAAAATAAAGTAAATTGCTAATTATCATACAATATATACCGTATATTTTTCTAATTTTTATTTTTAGTTTCGTATTTTTCCTGCAATTAAAATAAAATTCACATTTCATGAAAAGAAATTAATATATCGATATATCGTATCGATGATAAGCGATATTAATATGTCAATGATTAATATATCGATATGTCGTATCGATGATAAATAATTGATATATCGATAGTAATATATCTGATAATCAATATATGAAAAAATCTAATATTGTCGAAATGGTCATCACGTTCAAAATGAAGAGGAAAAGGGTCGACACATTTTTTTAAAAAATGTCCATATTGTCAACAAATTTTTTTCACAAATTTCAACTATTTGACCTGTTGACCACTTTCCCTGTCGGAAATTTGAGCCTAGCTTAACTCTGATTTTTCTCGCTTTTCTAATATATCTTTTTTCCGATGTTACTAAACTCATTTCCTTTGTTTTTTAATTCGACGTAATTTTCTATCCAACTTTAATAATTCTTCGAAAATATTCAAAAATCTTCGACTGTCCTTAATATTCTTGATATTTCTTTTCCCATGACTTATCGTTTGGTCAAGTGGTAACACGCTTGGCATACCGTTCGCGAGGGCCCGGGATCTAATCCTGGTAAGTGAAGAATCACTCAAGGAATTATTTTATCTATACAAATTGAACTGCGGTTTAACTGCAGTATTTACATCTATACAAATTATACTCCGATCTAGAGTGGTCTCCTTACATGGGTCCTGTGTTACCTTTGACCCGAGTGTGAGCGGAGATGCGTGGCTGAGGTATCTGTCCTGCCATAGGCGGTCCTTATTCCTATTGAATGGAGCACTCTTTCAGAGGTTTAAGTCGCGTATCTTTTTAGCTTATCGTTTAGTCAAGTGGTAACACGCTTGGCATACCGTTCGCGAGGGCCCGGGATCTAATCCTGGTAAGTGAAGAATCATTCAAGGAGTTATTTTATCTATACAAATTGAACTGCGGTTTAAATGCAGTATTTAATATATATATATATATATATATATATATTATATATATATATATATATATATATATATATATATATATATATATATATATATATATATAATATATATATATTATATATATATTATATTAAGTAATGCCTTAGTAAATTAGATGGTCAAGAAAATCACTTGAGATTTAGCATATAATATAAAATAAAACAAATTCATATACTAATTTTATATTATATGCTAAATCCAAGTGATTTTCCTCGACCATCTAATTTATAAGGCATTACTTATAATAATATTAATTACGTCTAAGCTAATTTAACTTATAATTATTATATATATATATAATAATTATATATATATATTATATATATTATATATATATATATATATATATATATATATATATTGCAGATTATAGCCATTCATATACTAACAGCAAACATGAGCTACTTCTTGTTAACTTTAATTTTGGTTTTGTTCCTTCGCGAGGCCTTTGAAAAATTTAGAACAGATGCAATAGAATCAATAAGAACTAGGAACCTAAAACTACTGAAGGAAACTCGAAAGCTTCACTCCTATACAAAGTAATAATTTTTCTACACAATTGATATAAAATAAGACTGTTTAAAGGTGTGGAGTAGTTTTGAGTTACAACGGAAGTGAACTTTTTTTTTTAGTTGAAATAGTACTTTATTGTAATAGTGAGATGTTATTTGAAAGAAAGGATTTTTTTATTATCTAAATTTCAGATAATTTGTAATGATTTTTTGGAAGTAGAGCTTTTTGTTTTATTAGGAATATTGAGGTTACTAATCTGAACGTTGAGATCTGCCGAGTGTCATTTCTTTTGTTTCAGAGTGGCTCGTTGAAATTATAATTGAGGGTGGGAATTTCTATATATCCCTTTGGGGATGAAAAGTTTAGTTTTTTTCATTATGATTATTATTATCATTATTATTATTATTATTATTATTATTATTATTATTATTATTATTATTATTATTATTATTATTATTATTATTATTATTATTATTATTATTATTATTATTATTATTATTATTATTTTTATTATTATTATCTATTATTATTATTGTATTATTATTATTTAATTATTATTATTATAATTATTATTATTATTATTATTATTATTATTATTATTATTATTATTATTATTTTAAGAAAATTTATATCAGCGTCAATTTTAACGTACTTTTTACAAGTTCTTTCAATTCTTCTAAATAGTTCTTTATTTTCAGAAGAAATTTTATTCAGGACTATTCGAGAATAAAAAGAAGTTAAAACTTTTAATATTATACCAATATTTCGCCTGCATACTTCAGGCCCATGATCACGTTAACTAAACTGATTATTTATAATGCGCTTACAAAAATAAATTGTAAAAATAAAAAAAAAAAAAAAAAAAAAAAAAAATAAAATAAAATTATTTTAAATTAATTGTAAAGTTTAAAAAATAATTTTTATGAAAAATAAAAAAAAAAATAAAAAAAAAAAGCTTACATTGCTTTGCAAATACAACTATTATCATGGATACTAGGTGTACCTGCAAAACACTCAAATATTCAAAAAACATTCAAGCATTCTTATTTCATTAAATTTCACATTGATGTCCGCTTAAGTTTTTTAATAAAAGAGATTCTGCTATGCGCAGATAGTTAAAATTACCAACTTGAAATAAAATTTTATTTATTGATTTAAAATAAAAAGCAAGATAAATGGAAAGCAAGATAACTTTTTATTTTAAATCAATAAATTTGACAAATTTTTCTAGAGAAGAACGAAAATTAAACATAATTGTAAAGGAACATGTTAAGTCAGGAAAAAGTTAAATGTTAGAAGTTACTATACACCGAGACGAGCTGTCCTCAATAGTTTTTAGTAACCGGGTCATTGTTCGGAGGATTACAGAAGTTATGTTGTGTATCAATTTAATTGCAGAGAAGTAGGATGTAATTCCTCTTATGTGGGATACACAACTAACACCTTAAGAACCCGAATTATGCAACACAGGTATAAACCAAGTAAAATATGTGAGCATTACAAGACGGATCACAAATCCCCTCCTACAGCTGAAATTGCTAATTGTTTTAAAATTTTATTTCAAGTTGGTAATTTTAACTATCTGCGCATAGCAGAATCTTTTTATTAAAAACTTAAGCCGGACATCAATGTGAAATTTTAATGAAATGAATGAACTGCTTGAATGTTTTTTGAATATTTGAGTGTTTGCAGGTTCACTAGGATCCATGATAATAGTTGTATTTGCATAAGCAATGTAAGCTTTTTTTTTTTTTTTTTTTTTTTGATTTTTCATCAAAATTTTTTTTTAAACTTCACAATTAATTTAAAATAATTTTATTTTTTTTTTTTTTTTTTTTTTTTTTTTATATTTAGAAATTTATTTTTGTAAGCCCCTGCAAATTTAAATAATAAAATTAAATAGTTAGTTAACGAGATCAGGCCTGAAGTATGCAGGCGAAATATTAATCTAAATTATTGGTATATTATTATTATTATTATTATTATTATTATTTTATTATTATTATTATTATTATTATTATTATTATATTTATTATTATATTATTATTATTATTATTAATTATTATTATTATTCATTATTATTATTTTGTTTGTTAATGTTATTATTACTTAATTTTTTTTATTGTTATTATTGTTATTAAAACTGTTATTATTATTATTGTTATGGTTTTCATATTTTAGACTCATTAACTATTAATGTATTATCGGTTTCAAAGGACACCAACACTGTGTTGCAATTAAGTAAACCCATTTCACATACTAGGAAATCTAATTTTGGTTATTATAATTAACTCATGTATTTAAATTGTAAATATTTGAATTATATTAAAATGATGTCTCTTTGTAATGTAATGACTAGATTGTATTATCTAAATGTTGAATAAATGTTTTTGAATTATGATTTTACCTGAATTATTATTCAGTAATTATAAATAATTATATTATTAATTAAATTATTTTATATTAGTCTTATTATTATTATTATTATTATTATTATTATATTCATTTTATTATTATTTTATTATAATTAATATTATTAATGTATTATTATTATTATTATTATTATTATTATTATTATTATTATTATTATTATTATTATCATTATTATTATTATTATTATTATTATTATTATCATTATTATTATTTCCAATTATTATATTTTTAATTGTTATTATAATTATTATAATTACTAATAAATATATTATTGGCATTATTACCATCATCTAATTAAATTATTATTATTATTATTATTTATCTTTTTATTATATTATATTATTTATTATTATATTATATTATTATTATTATTATTATTATTATTATTATTATTATTATTATTATTATTATTATTATTATTATTATTATTATTATTATTATTATTATTATTATTATTATTATTATTATTATTATTATTATTATTATTATTATTATTATTATTATTAATTTGATGAAGGTTTTATTTATCTGGTGGAAGAATGGTTGTTTGTTATTCCAGTGATCTGGTTTCTTTAACTTCCTTGTAAATGTTTCGATTTAGAGTTAAAAAATTACTTATAAATGAACTCTCTATTGAAAACTTCACTGCAGCACAATATGATACAATACATTAAAATACAAATTTAAAATATATTGCAATTAATATAAAATATATATCATGTTACAATAAGTGATCAAAGTCTGCACCTTCTATATGAATAAGGTTGTGGCTCAACAACCAGTATTTTACTGTTTATATGAACAGTTTTTTTTTTGCTGCAAGGATAGCAACATTTGTGAGGTGACTTCACAAACAAAAAAAATCCTGCACTAATTGATGGTGAAAAGTGGACCTACTTTCAGCAATGCACGGCGCAGTTCATTAGTAAAGGGAAGCACGTATGAAGACAGCTACGTGCATCGTTGATTAACTGATCGTAAAATGGAACGTAGCATATTCACAGCCATTACGTTTTTTTTACTGCAAAGTTTTTTTCGGACTGTGTACTGTGGATTTGTGTGGACTGCGAAATTACTGCGTGTATATAGCCACCTCTCATCCGTTATCATTAGATCCATTTTCGTACAGGTAATAACTGTTCTTATGAACAGTAAATTACTGGCTGTGCAGCTTTAGCCTAAATGTATAAGAGCGTTGTTTCATAGATCCCTAAATATGTTAAAAAGTTCATGAAATATTGTCTCACGCCCTTATAGTCCAGCACATAAAGAATTTCTAGGCGATAAATTTCAGACTAATCAGACTAATAATTTACTGTCTTTAAATGAACACCAAAATAAAAGACCGGTGGGCTTAAGTCTGGTGAGCGTTCAGGCAAAGTAATTAGTTCTCCTTTGCCCATTTAGAGATCAGGGAAGAATTCCTTTAGTAATAATAATAAAACGAGATTGAGTACCATTATGCATTAAGTGCACCTCTTCGCTGATAAAATTAATGAGTTACACTTCGTCTATGAAGATAGATAAATCAGTTTGTTCTAAATCTCCATAGTTATACTTTAAAACCCAGTTTGGAAGTAATTGAGGGTACCTACAATCACCACTGATGTCATCTCTAAATATTAGTGGGGAACTGCAACATATGACTTGAATTCTCCTCTGCTCATTATTGTAGATTATAGAAATTGTGATTTTTGTCTCATCTGATACTAACATTAAAGCAGTAAAGTTTGCATAAAAGTTTTCCCGCTGTAATAATCGCTGGTGAAAATCGTACCCGCTTGAGAAAATCATCTAGCAACAATTACTGTAAGGCTGCAGCTCAAGCAACAATCTCCAGGCATTTCTATTAGCAACGTTAACCTTCCATGGTAGCGTACTGCTATTAAATCCAGAATTCTCATCCTTGCCTATGTGATCTGTGGGTTGGCTGGTTGAACATCATGGTCTTTCTCCATAAACATAACAAGTTAGTATCGTATTGTATTATGATCCTTATTTTATAATTATGACCTGAAGATGGGAAATGGTTTCTCGAAATGTTGCATAATTAATCATGTCACTGTGTGTTTCTTTATCTCGTTTATATATATATATATATATATATATATATTTCAGAAAACTGTCAAATGAAGTTAAAATATATACTATTATATATTATTATATAATATATATATATATATATATATATATATATAATTATATAAATATATACTATATATATATATTTATTATATATATAATATTATATATAATATATATATATATATATATATATAATATTATATATATATATCTTTTTTATAATATATATATATATATATATTATATATATATATATATATATATATATATATATATTTCAGAAAACTGTCAAATGAGGTTGGAAAAACATTTGCGATTCCATGTACTTTTGTGATAGCGAAAATGATTGTTCTTATTTGTTCATTATCACTAATCATTTTTTCTCAAAGCATATTGGAAGAAGAAACTATTTCAACGCCTCTCTTAGCCTTTCAGTTCATTTATCAATTTTTACTCTTTTATTTGCTTGTCCTTCCTTACCACGAAGCTACTCTCAAGGTATGATAACAATTATCAATTTATGAAAGTTTAAAGTTTATTTATTTATTTATTTATTTTTTGTTAATTGGATAAGTCCAAATATTTAATTTTTCATAATTTTCTTAAATTATAAAATTAAAATGTTACGAAATATGAATTTATAAATGTTTATTTACATTTAATTTCAAATAAACTTTTTGGCTGAAAAAAAAAATAAAATAAAAAATTCCATCTGTTTTTACTTACTTTATATCTATTAAGTTTAGAATTATAAATGTTTAATTTTCTATTAAATAGTAAAATAAGGTACATTTTCAATGTACGATATATTATATATATATATATATATATATATACTATATATTTTATATTAATATTAATATATATGTAATATATATCTGTCATATATAGACATATATAATATATAATATATCTTATATATATATATAATATATTATATATAATATATATATATATGACAGACTGAAAAGACTTTTCGTTGACCCAAAAAATTGCTAGTCGCCAAACGATATATTCCAAAAATATTCGATATATGTATATTGACTGTACCTATTATAAATCCCCATTCGAATACTTTATTTTAATTGCCATTTTCTTCCATTATTGTTTAAGAACTTGTAGAGATAGGAAGTGTCAGTGCTATTGGAATTTTAAATGAAGAATGTTTATACAATTTTTTTGAAATTTAAAACAACTTGGAGATTATACTAATATAATTGACAAGAAAATTAAAGCCCAAGTGAACATTTACTAAATTTTTGAAATTTAAACGTAGAAACTATGTTTTTAATTAATATTATGGGTTATAAGTTTCCTCCTTATGATATATTATATATATATATAATATATCTATATATATATTAGTATATATATATATATATAATAATTATAATATATATATATATATATATTATATATAATATATATAATATATATATATATATTATTATATACATAGCTACATTTAAAACATTTCTTTA
Source organism: Trachelipus rathkii (assembly GCA_015478945.1). NCBI lineage: Eukaryota > Metazoa > Arthropoda > Malacostraca > Isopoda > Trachelipodidae > Trachelipus > Trachelipus rathkii. Next base: position 23,797 of record JABUQX010121252.1, read on the forward strand.
ATTTTGAAGGTCAAAAATAAAAAAGATTCCAAAGATAACAGATTTGAACATTTCCTGGTAGGTATAGCATAAGGCGTGAGTTGATTAATTATTTATTAAACTTAAATATTATTAATTTTTTATTTAAAAACGAACTATCTAGGTTAGGTCTAAGTTTACGGCAACGACAATCCTAGTCTAGGGTGAGGTTCCTAGGTTTTGGGCAACGACAATCAATCTAGGTTAGGTCTAGGTTTTTGGGCAACAGACAATCCATCAGGTTTGGTCTATGGTTTGGCACACGACGATGTCGTCTAGATTAGGTCGTACTGTAAGCTTTTAAGTGTAGGTTAATGGATAAAGTGTGGTTAGGTAGACACAGATTAATATCATATATATATTATATATATATATATATATATATATATATATATATATATAATATATATATATATATATATATATATATATATATCGAATATCAAAGGTCAGACGAAAGGTTCAGTTCTTTACCATATATAATATATATATCATATTATATATATATAATATATATATAATATTATAGTAATATATATATAATTATATATATAATATAATATTATATTTATAATTATATATATATATATATATATTATATATATATATAATATTATATATATATATATATATATTGTGGCAATTTCTATTCTGAATATTGGATTGTAATATTGAAGGCGCCCAAGCTGATGACGTAGTTTAAAAAGGGACGGAGGAATTTGTCTGTATACTATTGTGAAGGTCTCTTTATGTTGGCATAGTATTTAATTTATGTGCTGTTTTAGAGGTAATATTGTTGATGTGGATATGAATGTCATATCTGTATTAAAAGTAAAACCAAAGATGGTGGGTTGTCTCTTGAGAGAGAGCCTATTCTTTGATAGAAAAACTGCTGTGTCAATGCTTGATTCTCTTTTGTCTGGAGTAAGTAACGTAATAGAGGATTTTTTGGGTTGATACAGTAACTGTTTGTTGCTAGTCACTGTTCTAGTTGGTTTATATATTGTTGTAGTTGCCTGATTGCCGTATTTATAGAAGAGTTTTGAGCTGTGATTGTTAAGTTATTTGCAAATCTATTAAATTTTATAAAAGGGTTGTGGGATGTGGTAGATCATATATAAAAAAGGTTAAAGAGTGTTGGTGAAAGGATGGTTCCGTGGGTGACTCCGTTATATTATTTGTATGT
>JABUQX010121252.1:30000-50000 GCA_015478945.1 Trachelipus rathkii
AACCACCGACCCCCAATCTTCACTCCACCCAATAGTTTTCCTGAACAATAATCCCCTCCCCCAAAACAAAACCCCAAATATATTAGGACTTACCTATGACACACACATGACGTTCTCCCCCCACATCGACCATATCACCTCATCAACCCAACGGAAACTAAACACCCTCCGAACCCTTTCCCAACATAACTTCAGCGACAGGAAACACACCCTTACCACCACTTATAAACAACTCCTCAGAACAAACATAAACTATGCTTCCCCCGCATGGGTCCCACACCGGTCAAAAATGTAACTCAAAAATTACAAATCACACAAAATACCGCCCTTAGAATTATCACTGGATGCACTAAAACTACCCCCATCCAACATTTACATGACGAGACTTACATCCTTCCTATCTCCACCCACCTGGAAATGGTGGGGACTCAATTCTACCTGAAAACCCTAAATCCAACCCACTGAAGGGGTTATGTTCTAGTCTTGAATAACCACCTTCAATAGATGATTATTAGAGGGATATTATAGATGTTGAAGAGAGTGAGCGTTGTCACGATGAAGTGGCGTTTCTTCCCGGAGGCTGCTTAGGAGTTATCAATGGGGCTAGCAGCCCCCTGCCCCAGACGCCACAGAAGGTTGGGTGTTCGAGTCACTCCGGGATCACCAATTTGAAGGGGTTATGTTCTAGTCTTGAATAACCACCTTCAATAGATGATTATTAGAGGGATATTATAGATGTTGAAGAGAGTGAGCGTTGTCACGATGAAGTGGCGTTTCTTCCCGGAGGCTGCTTAGGAGTTATCAATGGGGCTAGCAGCCCCCTGCCCCAGACGCCACACCACTCATGTCACCAAACATTCTCCAACCCCTCCCGACAGATTAAAATCCCCACCCTCCTCACCAGCTAAATTCTATAATGACATCTACAACATTATTCCCACTCCACCTCCCAATAGGTCATGGATTACACATATCCATACACAACTAACTAACACGTACCTTCAAAACCGCCCCAATAACAATTTACTAATTTCCCCTATAGAAGAAACACTGTCCAGAAGAGGCCAAATTGACCTCGCCCGGAGCAGATCTGGTCACCACCCAAAACTCTTCCAATATAAATATAGATTCCAACTAGACAATGTTACCTCCCCCACCTGCACCAGATGTCACATTTCCCAGGACACAATGGAGCACCTCCTTCTGGAGTGCTCCGCTCTCGACGCCCCCCGTGCCGACTTCTCTATATTTTTCCTCTCGACCTGTGGAACCGCCCAAGGGCGGTGGCCGGCTTCCTGGAAGAAGGCTGTGGCCCCAATTAGTGGGCCAGGGCAGAGTAAGTAAATTAAGTATATATATATATATATATATATATAATATATAATATATATATATATATATATATATTATATATATAATTAATATATACTATATATATCATATATATATATATATATATATAATAATATCATCTTCCTTTTTTCCCCAAAAGACTATGGGTAAGGTGCGTACATGCATCGGAAAAGAGAAGTAGTAGAAGATATGACAAAAGTCGAAAAGAAAGCCCAGCCTTACCGCCCCCTCTTTACCTATTAGTGAGAACTCGTCGCAGCCAGAAAATCCACCCGAGCTTCACGGGACTGCGACGGACCCTCACTATGCCACACGTCCCCTGTAAGGACCCCCTTGGCCCAGGTGGGCCACAACCATACCCCCTCACAAAACCCAGCAATTCACTCCAATTATGCACCTTATTCTCACCTCTGCCAAACTCACATTTTTCCTTCAGACATTCCTTTACTGACTCAATCCACTTTTTCTTCGCCCCAGCGGTTGATTCCCAACACACTCACCACTATATATCCGCTTAACAACCGTCTGTCATTCATCCTTTCCACATGAACAAACCATCTCACGTACTTTCATTGATTCTCTCATTACCCTTCTTCACACCACACAAACTCTCTAATACGTTCATTCCTCATTTATCAATTCTTTTCATGCTCACACATATACAGCCTATATATATATATATAATATTATATATAATATATTATATATATTATATATTAAATATACTATATATATTATATATATAATATTATATAATATATATAATATTAATATATAATATATATATAGAATAAACTTCGACTTATTTTCCACCATTTTAATAACCATATTTTACAGGATTTAGAAAATTCTTATACAATTACCATATTTTTTAGGGTTCTGATATTTCCATTATAATTACCATATACTTAAGGGTTCTGCAATTTTCTTTCATTATAATCAATTTAGAGATAGATTTTACTATGATGAAATAATATTCTACACAAGCACCCAAACCACTAACGGCCGACTAATGGGACAGTTCTAATTTGAGTTATGAAAAACAATTGTCTTTTTTAGACACCCTTTTTATTTTTGCAGTTGTTTTATATTTAATTATCAATAATTTTCTATTAAAATTTTCATTTTTATAACAAAATTAGAATGGTTGGATTAGATACGTCTTTTGGTGTATGATTCATCATCACCCGAATGAAATTATTTTTTTTTCCTATATAAAATTTTTTCGAAAGTCAGAAATGAAAAACCTTTTATTTTCTGTTGGACAGATTTTAAAATTTATTGTAGATGTGGAAATGGTTGCGCGCGTTCTTTTTTATTGTGTTTGGTCCATCAATTTTCGACCAGAAATAGTTAATAATAATAATAATAATAATAATAATAATAATAATAATAATAATAATAACAATAATAATAAAAACGTTTGCATCTTTAGTCATAATGCAACTTATATTCTGAGATCAAACATTTAAGAAAGTCTCTAGTCAATTAGTACTCAAGTCTATCTGCAAATAAAAACAATAACAACTAATTAACATTAAAATATGTAGCTACATGTATATAGTGATAATAATACCAACACTTTAGCATAACCAACAATATATATTGTTGGTAATATATATATTGTTTGTCCATTTCTTTAAATTTTGACGTATCACCTGAAAACAACTCATAAAAACAATTATTAATATTTTTTTCTGAAAGAACAAAAATCCTGCAACGGGAATAACGAATATGCCACGAAAAATATTAGTTGAAAACTAATTGAGTGGTAGTTGGTGTAGAAGTACATCGCACTACAATCGAATAGTAATGTGGGAAGTATTATTTCTCTATACTAACCCTCCCCCTCCCCAACAAGTAAAAATGTTCTTTAAAGTACTTGCAAATGTTTTGGAAATTAAAAGCAAATATAAATAAAATAATATTTATATATTGATATCACTTTGGCTTTCTTATTTATTCAAATAATTTATAAGGAAAATTATTATTAAAATTAATTTGTTAACTATTAGATTTTTATAAATGAAATGATTATAGGCTTCCGTCACACGTTTTAAAACCCCATTACTTTAATATTTCAATACATTTTGAAAATTTAAAATGGTAAAACGAGAAAACTTGGACATACTTTTCTATATGCATCGATTTTGTAGAGAAAAATGTATTATAAGCAATAAGCGTAGAGGACGATAAATAAGCGATGCGAATGACCATCATTCATGCTGTTGGAATCTAAGAAGGAAATGATCGCAAGTCCTTACAAGATATCATTTTTGTATTTAATTACTCAATTGTTCTTTCATGACATTCGTTTCCCAAGTTATTTTTAAGCTTAAAATTATATAATTATGTTCTAGGTATTGCATATCTAATTTTTTTCTTGGTACTCATTTGAGGTAAAATTGCACCGGAATATTGACGAATTTAAAATAGACGTAACCCCATTTGGATATTTTATACATAAACTTCTTGAAAACATTAAAAATATAAATTTTCAGTTATATCATCATTACTTTCACAGGTGCCACTTTAGGAAGGATGCACAGATGTTGAACAATGTTCCTTATAAAGTGACGGAGGTAGTTGACCCTAGCTTGTAAGGAAAATCAGTGACAAAAATTTAGCACATTTATTAACAGATGCTCACATTGCTTAACTTAAAACCCTCATCGTCTAAAGGTGAAGAGGACCTAAAAAGGAAATGGAATGTTTGTTACAAAAAAAAAAAAAAAATTTGAACATCAACCCTGATTGTACTCGTGTTTCGTTAGAATTAACTTTGTAGATTGTGGAAAAGAAAAATTGTCCAACGGTTGGATTAGATAAATTTTAAGCAAATATGGTTTTAATTTTAATATGATCTAAATTGAAGCTAAAGTAATTGAAGCTAAATTGAAGCTAAAGTAATACTAAAACACTCATTTTATTAGCGGATCGTTTAATATTTTTGTATTTATTCTCAAATTATTAGCACTACTACCTACTAGAAATCAAGAATGAGGCTTCTAACCAGCACTTACTCTAAGCAACACTTTAATTTTATTAATATTATGTATACTGTATAGTGTTTAAAGCTTTGGTAAGTTTTTTCCTAATTTTTTTTTAATTACTGATGGCTGTACCGATTAGTGACCTTAAAACTGTTTTACGAGTTTTTCAACTATCCCAAAATTATGAACCTAAAAATATAACTCTTTTGCAAATTTTAATTTTATTACGGATATCAGTTATTGGTTTTGGTAAGAATAATTTTAATAATTATGCAAAAATAACAAATAAATTAATTAATACATAAATATCATAAAATATGTGTATGCAAAAACAACTTTGTTTACTCTTCCAGGGTCTATATTTTTAAAGAATGTATAGATCGAAGTCCTTTTTTTTAAAACTACAACATTAATTAATTATTTTTTCACAGTTAACACCACCGCTCTTGGTCAAGGCCCTATTCAAGGAGGGGGTGTACTCAATTTACGTCTAAGTAAGACAAAAATTCTACAAAAGAAGTTATAAATAAAATTAATAAATCATATCTCTTTAACATCTCCTGCCATAGTGGACATATTGGGCTTTCCTTCCATTAATAGTACGAATCTAAAGTCTTCTATCATGAGAAAACGAAAAGATCCTCCTTTACTTTGTTAACTTTTATTTTAAGTTTCTTTTCAAAACAAGTTTCAAGAGTTGCTTGCTTCATTCTTACAACTGGTGTAAGGTAACTCGTTCTTTTTTTTTCTTCCTCATAGCCTTATACAGTTTTGGATGCTTAATGTTCAAATGATTTCTTAACTCTGATGCAGATCTTACCTTGCTAGAAAAGATCCAGTGGAAAATCTTACATCTTTCCGTAAAGGTAACTAAAAGTATTGTCAAATCTCACAGAATTTAAAATCAATTAGATCAACGCAATTTGCAGCAGTTTATTTAATCACCACAGATTTTTCTTACATTTTTTGAAAATAAGAATTCTTGTCTTCAAAATGTTCAAATATTTCCCAAGTGAAATACGAAATTACTTCAACTAAGAAGTTTCAGTTCAAAGCTGGAGTAGGTTTCAGGTCTTTCTCCAGATCAGAGCCGTGGCAGCCTGCACAGTTTTCTTCAAACAATACACCCTTCACCACGATGAGTACGGTTGGAATTTGAAGGGTGGCTTATATATAAAGGTATACATAAGCTTACATTTAATTCACATGGAAACAATATTACGCTCACTACTATGCAAAATTACGTATGCTCACCCTCAAATATATACAAAAAAATGCATTAACAGCCAAAACTTATTTAAATAAAAACAAGTTTCGTATTAACTAAAACATTGAAAAGAAATTGCAACAATCCAAAATTTTCAGCAAAATCCAAATTCTCTGCGAGAGTTAATTATACGTGGTCAACAATACCATTATCAGGTCTGTCACCGACAGAACTATCCTGGCTTTTCGACCTCTTGGTCGAGTCCTGAATGTAAGAATGATTAGAGGAGGAGGTTCGTTGACTATTATTTAAAAGAGAAAGTTGACTGTCACTCAACAATTCTAGTTTAGTGGATTCGACAGAATTTTCAAGCATTGCCCCTGGCTTCACTAAGTTTCCAAGCTCACTCTCGTGCAAACCTGAAATCCAAAGAAGAATGAGGAATCATAAAAATTATTTCTCAGAAAGATATATTTGCGCAACACATCATATATTTGCGCAACACATCATAAGAGTGACATAAATTCAAGACTTCTTAAAGTTTAAAACATTACAGTGTTAGCAAATTAGTCTTAAAATTAATTTAAAATATAAATTTCAGAAAGTTTTCTAGTAGTTTACTTTACATACTTAATGTTGATTCTCCCCCAGAAGGCTGTGTAAACTCTCTTTGGAGTTGAGCAGATTCCTCCTTGTCCTGCCCTTTTCTAGATTCTGTCAAAAAATAGAATGCTCAAAACGCCTGAATCCTCTTAAGAATATATTAAGTAGAAACTATGATTAAAAAAATATCTAATAAATGTTTTTGATATAATGATAAGAGAATATTTTTTATAAAATAATCGGTACGTGTCCATGATGGAGCGAAGTAGTGTGGCTATAAAAATAGAACATAATGCAATGTGATACATAAGAATTTAGCTCAGAAATATAATCAAATAACAGAAGAGCACTAAAATTTAAACTGAAAGGATTATCTAAAGGTAAAGTTTAAATAAAAAAAGGATATTGATCTGAAAAGAGAACAGTGAGGATTAGAAGAGTTCCAATAACAACGGGTTAACTATTCTCCAACATTCTGCATGTAAAAAAACGAAAAAGATTGACAGAGTTCAAGGGTAAAACAAAGATCAAGAATGAAAAATCAAAAGAAAACTGCCTGAGAAAGTTAATTGGCCTTAGGATATTAGAAAATCCTTTAAACGTTCCAGTAATTAGGCTTGAGAAAGAAAAAAAATAAGAAGAAAAGTACACAAATAAATCGACTTCGGTTTAAGGGAGTGAAAAGCAAAAATTAAAAGGTTATCTAAACAAAATAAATAATTTTACATTTTATTAATATTTTGTTACGAACCATATTAACTGGCGATTGAAAATGATGATAAACATTAAAAATAAAATAAAATAAAGTATAAATATCCGATTATATGATATTCAAATGGTTGCACAGTCGGGAGTCGCTATTAGAGTTCCTGGGTGGAATATCAATTCACAAGGTAAAATCAAAAACAAGTAAGGTAAATTAGAACACGGAAAAGCTTACTGAAGTAAAATAATAAAAAATAATATTATATGCAAATTTTAAATTCAACATGAATGTTAATTACGTTTCTAATTGCTGGAAAGATATTATACAAGATTGTTAGTGCTCGTATAAGAGATTATATTTCTAACGCGAGAGTTTAATTAAAAAAGATTGTGTTTAATAAGAAAGTCCAAATTTCCATATTCAAAATTCTTAGCGAGGCAGAAAAAACTAAAAGAAATAAATATTCACAAGGTTGGTAAACAAGAAATTAACGAATTCTAAAAAAAAAAATTAGTTAATAGAGAATAAAAATAAACTACTCTTTAACGTGCTTTATCCCCTTTTCAGAGTGTAACACGGGGGGACACAGGAAATCGAACTTTAACCGGCTATCCCAAATCAGCGACACCAACGAGTTCGCAGTCGTTTTAATTCTTGTGAAGTGTGGAGAAAATACTTATAATAACTTTGTCGGGGTCGGTGATCCCGGAAATCTCAAATGATTCACCCTCTAACTAATTTTGCAGCCAGCGGTTTTCTTTCCTTCAGGATTATTACTCGTGGAAGTTCAAGGCAGTGACGAAGAACTTTAAAAATGTTTCGCATTTTTTTTTTTTTCAATACCCTTGAAATCATCAGTAATTACGAGTTACTATAATTGATGAACACCTGAAAAATGTTGGTAAATATCAAATTCAGGAGGAAAATATATAAAACTTGAAATCCATGGTTAGGTTCCTATTCCCGGGGTCATGAGAGCATTCTGCAATTTATTTAGAGTCCGGGTTGAGTCCAATTACAATGCCGGGAAAGATAGAATCATGGGAGTCAGTGGTGTTTCCCAGCCAGTATAGTCACGTAAGTCTGACGAACTTCCCGTCAGAACTTGATCGAAGATAATTAAATAATACATCAAACTATACTCCCAAGCAGGGTTGTGGAGTCGGTTTAAAATTTTCCGACTCCGACCTCTTGAAAATTAACGGCTCCGACTACACCCTCTGGAAAATTACCGAATCCGACTCCACCGTCTGGAAAATTTAGACTCCAACTCCATCCAACTGAAAAGTGAAAACTTCAGGGACTAACTCCATAATTAATTTAAGATTCCATTTCCATGAAAGTTAAAAATAAAAAAGGTAATGAAACATTTTTGTTAACTTATCCTAAATAACAGACATATGTCACGCGGCTGACGCAAACCAGTTATTGTGCTTCTAGATTGTATAGTGCTTAAACTGTGAATTCTTTACTATTAAGAAGTTACAAACCATAACAATGTATTTAATTTCATCATCACCAATTTTTAAGATATCTAATATTTTTACTTAGACTGTGTCACTGTTGCTAGTAGTTAGATATTGGTACCTAATTGGTAGCTACTAACTACAGTGACACATTCTAAGTAAAATGATTGGCGATCCAAATTTTAACTTTTTTTTTTGGTGCATCATTAATAAAATACACTCTTCAAATTCTTCTAAATGATTTGAGGATTTTTTTAGTAAAAAATTAAAAAATAAAAAAAAAGAAAAAGGGAAGGGATGATTTGAATAGAAAGGAAGGCGGAGTGTGAGGTGGAAGAATGTGGTGCGATGTAATTAAAGGGACTACAGGTCTTCTGAGTGTGCTGGGTCCTACAGAGGGTACTATGTTGTTACCTGTTAATGCATAGTAGCGAGACTATGGTCTGGAATAAGAGGTGTAGATCTAAAGTACAATGTGTTCAGATGGACAATCTTAGTAAGAAGAACTGATAAAATGAGGAATGGACAGTATTAGAGAGTTGAAAATAGTTTGTGAGATGTGTAAAATGAGAGGAAATAAATGAAAAGTATGTTAAGATGAGGTCTGGTCAATTGCGACAAAAAGAAACGAGATAGTCGTGGGTTAATCGATGTATAGGATGTGCAGTGGTTGGCGATCGACCGGCTGGGAGGAACCGAAGAAAAAGTGGATTGAGTGCAGTAAAGAATGCCCTGGAGGAAGAAATGCGAGGTTGCAGAGCGCAGCAAGAAAGGTGCATTAAATAGGAGTGAATGGCGCGGGGGGTTATGAAATGGGTTGGTTACTGGCACCACCCCTGGGCCAACGGGACTAAACCCCAACCATTAAGAGAAATGACCATAGTTGAGGATTCCCGTCGACGGTCCCCATAAGTTTCTAGGGCTGGATTTCTGACATGCGACAAAGTCTCCACTAATAGGTATCAAAGAGAAGGCGTAACGGGCTGGCTTTCTTATCGATCTTTGTTCAATCATTCTCTCACTTAGCTTTTCTGTTTCTTGGCTGCATTGTCACCGCCACCTTACGTCCCATCTTGCGAAAAGAAGAAGGGCAATGATGATGGTGATGATGATAATTTACTATACATACATATATATTATATATATATACTATAGTATATATACTATATACATACTATATATAATATATTATAATATATATTATAAATACTATATTAATACTATAAATAATACTATATAATATAAATATAACCTATATATATATTTAATATTATATATCATAAATATAATACTATATATATATATATATATATACAATAATATATAAATATATATATATATATATAATACTATATTATATACTAAATAACTAATATATATATATCCTTGAAATATTCATCCCTACACAATTATTTATTTTAAACCGAATGAACAGGATTCGACACGCAAGTAAATTGGAAAAGCTGCGAAAATTTTTTTATTTAGTTGCTTTCATTATTTTATATCAATGAACATACAAAATCTAGCGGTATTGTATGGATGGGAAGGAACGGATGGATGCCAGCGAGTTTGTAGTACAGGAAAGTGCTAGTGAAATGGCAGGGAAGGTGTGGTTCAATTAAATCCGTTGCCGAGTGAATGTAAAGGACTAAGTCTTGAGTGCGCTAGGGTCTTACATGAGGGTGATATTGTTACCTGTTAATGTATAGTAAGGAGACTATGCTCTGGAATAAATATAGATCTAAAAGTTCAATGTGTTCAGATGAACAATCTTTAGCGTGCCGTGCTAGTGTGAGAAGAATGACCAAAATAAGGCACATGGAACCGTATTAGAGAGTTGTGTGGTGTGAATAAAGGTATAAATGAGAGAGAGTATAAATCAAAGTGTTGTTGAGATGGTTTGATCTGTGGAAAAGGATGAATGAAGTCGCGGTTGTTAAAGCGGTTGTATAGTGGCAGTCGGAAACCGACCGGCTGGCGAGACCGCAAGAAAAAGTTGGATTGAGTCAGTAAAACAATGTCTGAAGGAGAGAAATGTGAGTTGACAGAGCGAGCAATAAAGGGAATAATAGAGAGTGAAATGGCAGTTTCTGGTGAGGTGGTATGGTCTATTGCCCACCTGGGCCAAGGGGATAAACCCTTACACTGACGATTTACCAGTAGCTGAGCGGTCCGTCGCCCCATGTCGCGGTCCCATTCAAGCTGCTTAGGGGGATTCTGACTAGCGACGAGCTTCTTACTAATAATGGTACAGAGGGGCGGTAAGATCTGGGCTTTCTTTTCGACTTTTGTCATATTCTCTACTGCTTTTCTTTCGATGCATGTAACGCACCTTACCCCCTGTCTTGGGAAGACAAAAGGTAGATTGAAGAGAAGAAGTTAAGTTAGGTATACGGTCAGTATTTAATACGGTAGATAAAATTTGTAAAAGATATAATATTTAATTTAGAAACGTCAAGAACAGAAAATGTTCAAATCGGTTTATGCTCAATAAAAAAGATGAATGTTCAGCAAGGAAACTATGAAGTACCTAAGAATATATATAAATATATATATATAATATAATATATACATATATAATATATATATATATATATATATATATAATAATATATAATATATATATATATATTAATGTAAGGGGCCTGTTACACTACACCCTGGTTTTGTTTGTTTTTATAGTATAGCTGATAGTTATACCTCTTTTGGGTAAATTAAAATAGTTAAAACCAGGACGTTATTATTTTATTATCTTATTTATATATTATTCATATTATTTTATTATACATTATTTATTTATCACTCTTTAATATCAGCATTACCTTTAATGTTCTCCATTTTTCTTTTTAAATATTTTAAAGCTCAGATATCAGTAATTATACGACACTCCTTTGTGAACATATTAGATCTCAGAAATTATTAGCAAATTTTCTTGGACTGTCTGCTTGTCGAATGTTCTTAAACATCACTCGCGAGGTGAGTGTTAAACTTTTTCTATAATTTTCTTCAAAAAAATAATTGTAAATAAAATAAAGGTTACAAAAAGTGGAAACTTTAAAAACGTTAAAACATTATGTTTTCAGTTTTTTAGCTGCAGAAGACACTTACCACCCCAAGTGACAACAGAACAATATAAATCCCCTGCATTGTATTCAAGGGCGTAGTTATTTGATCTTTCATAAAATAAAATATAAGTGGAATAATACAAATATAATAACTAAATATTTAATTATAATTCTAGGGTCCCAATCCTGGGCTGATTATACTTCCTTTCCACGGACAAGTTATCCCAAAACTGTGCCGAGTTTAGTTTTTGAAATTCCTACTGAAAAATTATTTGGAAAAACAAAGTGCCTTTCAATGACATTCATATGAAACATTTTTCAGTTAATCTCAATTTTAGCTAGTTCTGCAGGCTAGGCTCTATTAGATGACTGTGTTCATATAAGAAAGGGCACTTGTAAAATACCAACCCATTATCAGTGAGCAAATCAGAACTAAACCCAAAACTATTATTATAATAAGGAAAACGGAAGATGTCATGAATATAAAATGTTTAGTTAAGTTAAGTTTATGTATGATTTCTATTTTGTACACTTTGTAAATACGTGTGAATGATTGTATGAAAGTTTAATTCCTTAAACACAAACTACACTCCAAGTAAAAACAAGCCTTGAACCAGAAACCAGGTATTACAGAACATATACACTGATAATTTATTAAAATTAAATTCCTGAAAGTAGGTGCGTTCCATAGTGTTCGGCCATACTTCTTTTGTATATAAACCAACCTAACTATTACGTAACCTAACTTGAAGTTGTATAACCAATACTCTAACCTGATGGTTTACCTTAACCTTAGTCTTTAAAACTTTGTATATAAAAATATTATAATTAATTTTATAATTTAATATTAATAAAAAATTAAAAACAACACATCTTTTTCTTCCTATCCTTCTTCTCTATCATCTAAGTAAACTCTTCTTGAATCTAAACCTAATAAAGTGTAACATCGTAACTCAAAACCAAAAACGCAACCACAAGTCACACAGCAAGGCGATCCAGCACCAATGAATTTAACAAGGCTTCCAGAGCATACAACCTCCGCTAGATTATTGACATGCCTGGATAGTGCCTAGAATGAAAGCAATAGGATAAGAGTCATATCTCACTTTTCTTCAAGGTACCCTTATATTATATTTTTCTTACTTTTCTATTCTTTATACTGATTATAATTTATAACTTAAAACTTGAATCATACTTTAATAGTCAGAATCAACTGAAATAAAATTTCTTTTGATTTTATGTAAGAAAAATTGCACAACAGGCTCTAAATACGATAAGGCCGATACGATAACGTAATATCCGGTGCCTTTTATGCCTTACTGCCTTGTTCTCCGTAACAAAGTAACATAAAATTAAAAGTTGGCGCCCGACAGGACTTGTTCCGTTCGTGCTGTCACAGTTGTGACTAGATTATCTGTCACCAGAATCTTCACAGAAAACACTAAGATATTATACACTTTATTACATTAGAATAGTCTGGTTCAAGTATCCACAGACACTTGTGTGAATCGTATGATAGTAGAGTGGTTGAAAAAGCGGAAATTTAAAGAAATGGCTGACAATCGCTCTTACGAGGAGTCTCAGCAAAAGGCCTTAGCGGACCTTTTGACGAGAGAAGAAGTGGAAATAGCTCCTGATGATAAAGAATCAAAGGTCTCTAACCTAAATCGTAAATTAAAAAATTCGGCTGATAAGCCTACATTTGATAAGAAACAGATTACACCAAAAAGTACCAGTTCACAACACCTGAATCTTTCCGATACCGAAACAGTAAATAACATAATCAAACAGTTTCAACAGGATAAAGCTGCACTTGTCAATACATTAGCTCAAAACAATATACATTTAGATGAACACAGACAGCATGCTACACCTCACATAAGTCTTGACCAATACCTAGAAGACAATAAATCTTTATTAGATGATGATTCATCACAAGAAGAACAAGAATACTCAGATATTGAACACGCTGAACATAATACAGAAAAACAGAGGGAAGAATATTCCCAAAGAACACATCCAGTACCTAAAAACAGATCACCCATAAAAAACAGACAAGTCCAGACACAAAATAAAGAAAATAACTTAATTGACCTTGACACTGAAATTAAAAACTCTCTACTTAAACCACCTTCACAAAACCATTATAATGATAATTATACACAGTCTCAAAACAGATCTCATTATAAACATGCGCAGACACCGCCACAGACACAGTCACGGACACAGAAATTTCAAGGGTTTGAACCAGAGGATTCATATGAATATATGGGTCCTGGGTTGAAAAAACGCTTGGATTCAATGGAAGAAGCCATATTACTCTTGACACAGTTAGTCAAGAACTCCCAAAAATTAAAAGTTGTTGATCCGGGAAAGTACAAGTATGAGACGGATCAAAACTTCCTCGTTTACCTGAAGGATTTTGAAGCCTACTGTAGTCTTCATTATCCCAAAGCGCCTCACCAATGGTTATGTCTATTAGGTCGTCAATTGGAGGGCAGCTTTGCTCAACTTTATCAGATCCTTACTAAGGACGACCGAGATTACTTTTCTGTTAGAGATACACTAGCGAGTTGGTATCAAACAGAAGAAAAGCGGAAAAACGAGTATAAGCTTAAAGCTTATTACTCCGCACATAGAGAGAGCGGTGAGAGTATCAGAATGTATGCTCTGAGGTTGGAAAGGCTAGCCAGACGAGCATATCGTGGCTTAGACATGAGGGAGCATGATTCCTTACGGACTGCTTTCCTCTGTAGTCTTCCACCTTATATAGAGAAGAGTGTTAGGGAATACATCAAGATGAAAGATAATGATAGTGATGTGCGCACTCCTTGGGAAAAGATCGTGGGTTTCGCCGACTCTCTCGAATCAGACAACACTGAGTTCCCTAATTCCATCGAACAATCCTCAACAGAACACTTAAAAAAGCCAACTCACTCACACAAACCACATTCCAAGACAGTTAATTTAAATGAGACACTAGAATCAGTAATTGAAATAAATACGGTTGCTCCTAGTTGGACAGAGGTTTTTCAGAATAAAACACAGAACAGAACAAATAAAACACAACCTCGTCAATCACACAACACTAGTCGTAGTCCCCCACAGAAAACAAACGGTTCCCGATTCTTTAGGGATAACAGTAACAGACAACAACAAAATCGTCCACCACCACAGCACTACACTAACCCCAGGGTGAATACAGATAGGAAACAGATGGTGTGCGAGTATTGTGAGTATCGGGGACATCAGATGAGTGAATGTTACAAGTATCTGGGAATATGTGCGTACTGTAAGAAAAAGGGACACATAAGAGCTGATTGTCGCTCTATTAAATCACCGCGTTCATCACCCACTATGGAAAGGAAGATAACTTGTCCTTTCTGTCGTGGACCTCATCCAGGCATTAGATGCCCACAGAGAACACCTCCCCTGGATGACCACAACAGACCCATAAAACAGATTATTCATAACAAATCCCCACAAAACACTAACCAGAATAAAACAGAATACAATAGTGGGAAACCACTTCCTCCCCGAAAGTATTTCGATCCCTGCAATTACTGTAATCAGTCCCACTATGAAGGCCGATGTAAAGGAGCTGAAGAAGCTCAGGCTCTAAATTCGGGAAACGACCGAACTCCCCGGGACTGAGTCCCCTGGTGGAGGCCGTTAATAAAAATGACTCAGTCATAGAAAAAGAAAAACCCTTAAATGACCCCCAGATCTTAATTGACCCTTCAGTTTCAGTTTCAAAGACCCCTGAAATATCAATTCATTTAGAAAAGAAGGTAGAACCTTCAACACTGATCCCTAATTCCCTTGATTCTCCTGTGTTGAAGGAACCTTCTATAGAATTAGCAGATAAAGTACGTACCGTACATATAAACCTTATCCCTTCAGTAAATGACCCTTTAATAGTTCCGGTTTCATTCAGTTCACATAGTTCTGGATCGTATGGATGCATGGTGGATAGCGGGGCTGGAGTAAGTTTGATTAGTACAGAAATATTTTCCTACACCTTAACTGACATTAAATTACTCCCTTCATCAGAAATAAATGTAAATTCCATCAGTGGATTGTCCCGTGACCATGTAGTCCCCATAGAATCATACATTGAAATACCCATACACTTCCCTGATACACATTTCATTTCAAAACCTATTATTTTCCTAGTGGTTCCCCTAGAGCATATGCCAGCACCAATGATACTGGGTGCCGCAGCCCTGAGAAATAATCACATATTACCCGATCTTACAAAAAGACAACTAATACACAGGGCAGGGGGTCCATAACACTCGTTGCTACAGATCACAGTTCTTCTATTCCATTCTATAAATGTGTGAATGTGTACTCTGTGTGTATTCCTCCATTTGCATGTCGAATGGTAGAGATTAAGGGTCCAGATGACTGTTCGTTAGATCTCGTGGGATTCAAGGGGGGTACTCATAATAAGGGTAAACTTATATCAGTTTCAGGAGTGTTAGAAATGACTTCTTCAACAAAACATGTGGCACTTATTAATACTTCTGAGAAAATGCAGTATGTACGAAAGGCACCATAATGGGTCAGATATTTTCTCTGAAGGAAGAGGAGTGTTCACCACCACCGAAAATATACTCTGTCCAAACAGATTCTTCTGAAACACGTAGGGAAACATGGACACCCGAAAAATTGAAAGAAGAATTCCATTTTTCTGAAATTCCTTTTAATGAACAACAGAAAGAAGACCTCATTAAAGTGTTAATGAAGCATCAGGCTACTCTTAGTTTTGGTGACCATGACGTGGGTGTGGCCACTAACATTTCTCACTCTATTGAGGTGGAAAGCTCTCGCCCTGTCAGGTTACCAGTACGGAGGTTTCAAGGACCACTGGCACAAGAAATAGAACAACAGTGTAAAGAATTACTAGACCAGGACATAATACGTCCTAGCAAATCACCATACTCAGCACCAGTGGTTCCTGTTAGGAAACCAGATGGAAAGTTAAGACTTTGCATCGACTATCGTAAACTTAACGATGTTACCAAAACAGATTCCTTTCCCTTGCCCAACTTAATAGACATGATATATAATATGCATGGGAATAGGTACTTCACAACAATAGATCTCGTTCGAGGATATTATCAGGTTGAAATGGACCCTGATAGTATCGAAAAAACAGCATTTTCCACCCCCTTCGCGCAATACGAGTATCTCAAGATGCCTTTCGGTGTTAAAAACGGACCTGCAACGTTCCAACGGGGTATGATGCTCGCTTTATCTGAAATACCTTGGGCAAATGTCATGGTGTATCTAGATGACATAATCATACTCAGTCAAACCATAGAGGAACATTTACACATGTTGGACCGGGTTCTAACGGCCTTAGAGAAAAATGGATACAAATTAAAACCGAGTAAGACTCGCTTATGCAGAACAGAAGTGGAGTTTTTGGGACATCATGTGTCAAACAACGGAATCCTTCCTCTACATAAAAACATTCAAGGAGCCTTAGAGTTCCCTGTACCTTCTACAGTTAAACATCTCAGACAGTTTCTAGGTATGATAAACTTCTACAGAAGACACATCCCAAACTGCTCCCAAATTAGCAAGCCCCTGTCATGCCAAACAGGGGGAAAAACCGTAAACTGGACCCCTGAGTGTCAGGAGGCTTTTGAGACTCTAAAAAAGGCCCTAGTTAATCCTCTCTTGTTAGGTTTTCCAGACTACAGTCCAGATGTTTCCCCAATGGAATTACATGTGGATGCATCAAATATCGGCGCTGGTGCTTGTCTTTCGCAAGTTCAAAATGGAGAGCGCAAGCCAATTGCTTTTATTTCGATGACCTTTAACGGAGCTCAAAGGAACTACGGGGTCATCGATAAGGAGTTGACAGCTTTGCGTTGGGCGGTGAAGTCCCTTAGACCATTTCTTCGTGGAGTTAGATTTGTGATATATACGGACCATATGCCGCTTATATATCTACAGAATATGAGTTTAGTTGATGGTAGATTAGCTCGAACAATGGAAGAACTATATGAGTTCGACTTTGAGATCAGACACATTTCCGGTACCCAAAATGTAGTTGCCGACGCACTCTCTCGTTCCCCCATAGGGGAAGATTCTGACCTGTTAGAGGAAGCTGCTATGATGGAGTTTATCCCCGAAGGGTATTTCCCAATAGAAATCTCCGGTGGGGGTGACTCCCTGTATAAATGTTTTTCAATGTTTTTGTATGGATTAGTGAATCGTCATTTGGAGGTGCGAAAGACTATAGTGAAAGAGCTACAGAACCACTCTTCTAAATATAAATTAACTGGGAAACAAATACAAAAAAAAATTAAGGTTATTGGGTTTTCCCGGCCAATTACCACTACCTGAAGTTATTACAGCCTTTACAGAACTTTACAAAACACCTGTACACATTTATTATAATTCTTCAGTCCCAATTATCCACGGATCCAAATATAAAGGTGAACCATGTTACCTGAAGTGTCTGGGAGGTATTCATTACAATTATTTAATGTCTACTCCCCCTAATACCTCTGAATAAATATCCAAAAATATACTTTTTGTTTGAACAAACACAGATATTAATACATCTGATACACAAAACACATTAACGATATCATTTTTGTTTTACAGTACTCTCTACTACACAGAATAATTGACAGTTTTACAGTACTCTCTACTACACAGAATAATTGACATAAAACACAATTTTTGTTTATTAACGGATTCATTGAACTTACAAATTCAATTTATTTACACTGAAAAAAAAAAAAAAAAAATAATAGAACAATTACACATCTGATAAAAGGGAAAAAGTGGGAAGGGAAGTATAAAATTACCACTATAAGTGGTATTTCCTCTGTCATATTCTGATTCTTCTCTTCTACCTTCTTCTCCCTTCTACCTAAATTTTTTTTGACTTAACTTACTAAAGATTCTAAATTACTCTTGCTTATCCTTCAACTCTGTGCTCCTCAACTCTTCTCTATTATCTCATCTGCTGCTTACCTACCAGATAAATAAATTTTTTATTTTTTTTTTGATAAACTTTAGAACAGGCCTAAATAAAGTACTACCCCCATGATGGGTTAGCCACTAAATACTGAATGCAAATGGTCTTAGACCTTATTAAATAATAAACTACTTGAATAATTTTATAAACTATAATTGTTTATAAAATTTAACTGTGCATGATAACACCACAAACCAATCATTGTAGCATGCTGGTAAATCATGCATGACACAATTGATTGGGGGCTGGCTCCCTGTTATTATTTTAGTTACAGATCTGTTTTCTCTGCTGACTGTCGGAAAGGTAACATCATACTACATTGTAAGTAGGAATCATATAAACACCGTAAAGACTACAAAGAAACTGTAAGTATACTGAAATTACGATACATACATGCTATATATGTGAAAAACATATATAACATATATGTGTCGGTTGAGTAATAAACAAAGAAATAAATTAGTAAAAATATAGTATTATAATAATAATATTATATTCCAAATTATAAAAGCTGATGCAACATTGATTCAACGGAGGTGTTAGCCATTTCATTACCTGAATAATGTGAGACGGTATATTAGTTGAGTGAAAGTGAAAGAATGGTTAATTAATCAGAGATGATTAACAAAGGCATTCAATAACAGTATATCATTATTAATATGTTTATATTTAGAATTATTTTATTTGAATTTTGAGTTTTATTATTATAAAAAAAAAAAACCCTGATACTGATACCAATACTTATGATATATAAATAAAATTTACTTAATCTAATGATATAATGTAATATTTTAAAATGGAATTAAATTTTTCTCATGAAATAATAATTTATTATTTATTGATTTAAAAATTTTATAAGGATTTATTAAGTATTGATTTAATTATTGTTTTCTTTATTGGGAATAGTCACTAATGCCATATACATAACATATACATATTCCTTTCTCTCTTTTCACATATCACAATCTCTGCATTTTAAGTGCAATTGGACCTAACCTAGATCATGCAGAGAAAAATATCAGAAAAAGCAAAAATTAAAAAATTAAAAAGTTATCTCTTTGTCAATTTAAAATATTAAAATAATTAACTGTTAATTTTCTGATATATTAAAAATATAAATTTTTGTTTATTAAAATATACAAGATATAAAAAACAGTCACAGAATCCTTGGTTCAAGCGAAACACCTGAACACAGGTAAACCTTCCATCCTTTCCTCCACCGCTGGTTTTAGCCCTCACTGACTTGGTTTTCTCCCTCGTCAGAAAATTAAGTGGGGGTTTAGACTTAGCAGGGGAGGATGTAAGGGGGCCTGTTACACTACACCCTGGTTTGTTTGTTTTTATAGTATAGCTGATAGTTATACCTCTTTTGGTATAACTAACCATTTTTGTAAAACCAGGACGTTATTATTTTTATTTATCTTATTTTATATATTATCCATATATCGTTATTTATTCATTATTTATTTATCACTCTTTAATATCAGCATTTACCTTTAATGTTCTCCATTTTTCTTTTAAATATAAAGCTTCAGATATCAGTAATTATACACACTCCTTAGTATATAACAGTATAGTACACCAGAAATTATCATAATTAT
>JABUQX010121252.1:55000-56753 GCA_015478945.1 Trachelipus rathkii
GACGAATCGATTGTTGGGTAGGGCATTTCAAAATCGCTACAATCCCAGTAAAATCTCTGCACATTTTCACACGACACTTAGCCAATCAAGCATAGGTAATATTTCAAAACATTTTACAATATTATACGGATCGTGTGAAGTTCAGAAACTTAAGGTTGTGGAGGGCTTCCACATCAAAACTCATAGACCTGATATTAATATAAAATTTAATGAATTATCAGTTAAACTTAATATTATTTGATTTAATTATTGTATATATAACAATTAAAACACAATCAATCGTTTACAAAAAACTTTCGTCTGAAGGTGTCTCAAGTACAGAGACGAAATGCGTCAGGTAGTCACTGTAAATATGTCTTCTACTTCTGTTGTAAATTATTTTCAGTAAACTTAATAATATCCAAAAATAAATATTTAGAACCTTGGAAGCGAAATCCAGAGCTTTTATAAAATCAAAGTCTGATGTTGAATTCCTAAATAATAATAATAATAATAATAATAATAGTGATAATAATCATCAACCTCCTTTACTCAGTATTGGGGGTGAGGTGGACAACATATACCGAAAATAGAAAAGTAGTAAAACAAAAGATAGGTCTAAAGGAAAGCCTCCTCTAACCTTAAGTGAGAGCTCGTCGTCGAAAAAAAACCCAACCCAAATGGTTCAAGAGACCGTGACGGACTCTCATCGTGATATCTCGTCAATGCAGGGTGTATCCCTTGGACCAGGCGGTCAACAGTCATACTTCTTCACAAAACCCCGCCATTAACTCCTATTATGCAGCTTTCTTCTCGCATCTTTCATATTCACATTCCTTTACTGTCTCAATCCACTTTTTCTTCATCTCGCAGCCGGTCGAATCCCAGTAGACTCACCACTATACATCCGCTTAACTAACTGACTATCATACATCCTTTCCATATGTTCAAACTATCTTAATACACTCTCGTTTATGCCTTTCTTCACATCACAAAACTGTTTAACACGTTCGTTCCTCATTTTATCAATTATTCTCACACTTAACACAACCCTAAGACTGTCCATCTGAACCGATTGCACTTTAGATCTACACCTCTTGTTCCACACCATGGTTTCACTACTAGACATTAACACAGGTAACAACATACCTTCATATAAAACCCTAGCGTACTCAAGACTTAGTCTCTTTGTTTAATAATAATAATAATAATAATAATAATAATAATAATAATAATAATAATAATAATAATAATAATAATAATAATATTCTATTCTACATAAGGAATAGAATTTTCGAGATATTTCAATTTTTATTTGTAAAGTTATTATAAGAGTGAAAGGATAGTGTTAGTTGTTCGAGACGCCTTGTTAACAAGGTCAAAACTGGGAAAACATCATTCCCCTTCCTATCGGAGTCAGACGCTTAAAATTTTAAAGAGGGGCAGTCGAATATTTGAAACTTTAAAAAAGTCGGAGTCGGACGTTTGAAATTTGAGAAGTCCAAGTCGGATATTTATCAACCCGACTTAGCAACCCTAACTCAATAGTTTTTTGCAAATTACACACAGCGTTGTTACATCATTACATAGTGTGAAACGAGATGAAGAACATTCATTACATAGTTTAAAATAAGTGAGGAATACTATTCACCATTACATAGTTTAGAATGAGGTGGAGAACACCACTCTATGTGCTTTTCGTCCTTCTACAATATGTAATTGTGCTCAGAGTCTGAGAAAACAGTTATATGTATCGTTTGCCTAAAGCTATTTG
>JABUQX010121253.1:0-10585 GCA_015478945.1 Trachelipus rathkii
AATAATAATAGGATAATAATAATAATATAATCAATAATAATAATAATTACTATATAATAATTAATTAATATTTATTAACAATAATAATAATTAGATAGATAATAATAATAATCATGTAAAAATAACTATGAAATACAATAAGAATCATAAAAATAATAATCCATAATAATAATAATCAGGATCATTGTGAAGTGAAATGTAATAATTATATTCCCTAGAGCACTAATAAAACTATTCTTCTTACTTAAGTACTAAATCTTTTTTCTTTTATATATCTTTGCAATACCTGGTCGTTTAACATATTGTTATTTACTGTATCTTTACATGCTAAATACTTTCGGCTAATTATAAAGACTTGATATATATGGAAAAAAAGTTAATTTTTCAAAATAAACAAACAAATAAAAAACAAAAATTTGTTTGGCCTTTTGTTTTTTTTTTTTTCTTTAAACGAACGTTTTTTTTTTTTAATCGCCAACCCGTTAGTTACAAGGTTTATATGAGTGATCATATGCACCTATGCATCCTGTTTTAACTATCATCCATCCTTCCCAAATGACCAAATCTATCTTCCAACATACTTTCATTATTTCTCGTTTCATTTATCTCCTTTCCTCTACGACTCCTACACAAATCCTCTATTATACGCTTCTCCTCGTCCTCATTTGAATAAATTTCGTTCTCAATCTCTAAGCATCGCCCCAAGATTGCTTCCATATGTCTAACACAATTTGTACTTAGATTCTTACTTCTATTCTCAGACCATAGTTTCACTACTATATTTCATTCTTACGGTAATCAAACATGCCGGCATGCAAAACCTAGCCGCAACTCCAGACTTAGTAGTCGCCTTTTAAATCGGCACCAAGACTACTTTGTAATTGCACCAGCACCTTCCTGCCATTCTTCAACCTTTTTGCCTGATTTGTCATTATCTGTTCCCTTTTCATTTAGACATATCCTAAATATTTACAAACTCGTGACTTGTTTCCCAACTGGGCTTCACCATCTTATATTTCTATAATTCTTTTTCATCACTCGTTAGGGTTACTGTTCCCTCACTCACGAACCATAACCTTACTCTTCATCTACGTTTACTTTCAATGGATGACCAAAATATCGGTTCTTTTGCAATGTTCATAGTATTTATATCTTCTTATTTTATTTTTTTTTCTAATATCTCTTTTTTTTCTTTTTTTTTATTATTCTTCTTTTTTTTGGTTGGTGTAGAAAAAGAACATGCAGGGTTCCTGATGGTGCGCGTACGTGGAAGAGGTTACAGTGGGAAAACTGCGAAAAACTGCGGGAGAAAGGCGGCAGATGGCGGTCTCCGGGATACCCCCCCCCCCCGTTACACACCTGCAAATCTCTCTACAATCCTCTCAAACCTTCTTCAGATTTCACCACATAAAACCAAAAATCATCCGCAAATAATAAGTAGGGCACCCTTCACTCTCTTCCATTCTCCATCATTCTCACACCTTCAAATGCCACCCCCACCTCTATTTCTTTTATAACCCCACCCATATGCAAATTGAATAATCAAGGAGACATACATCCCTGCCTCACTCCGCTGTTAATATTAAACCATTCACTTTGATTCAGAAGCTTCACCACACCATATATCACTGACGCATGCTCATAGGGTTCCCTATTAATCTTATCATACGCCTGTTGCAAATTCATAAAACCTAAATACAATTTATTCTTCCCTCTCATTTTCTCAATCATGTGTTTCAATGTAAAGATTTCATCCACACATCCTCTACCACTTGTTCTTCACCAATCAGTCCTTCAGTCACTCGACACACTTTCGACCAAAACACAGCATTATCGTTTCCCTACAACATTGAATAAACTAATTATCCTATAATTCCTACCGTTACCCTTATCCCCCTTACCCTTATATAAGGGTACTACTATTACTGCTCTCCTCCAATTCCTCGGAACTATAACCTCCAAAATGCTTTGTTACACAGCTTCCAAATCAATCAATCCCATCTCGCCTCCATTCTTGATCATTTCACCTGTAATTTCATCTATACCTGCAGATTTACCATTCCTCAACTTTCTCACTCTACCCATTACCTCCTCCTTACTAATGACCTCATCCCCAAAATACCTAATCCTTCTTGCACCATCAAACTCTCACACATTCACTATCACCTCTTCATTACTGTCAATGTTATGCAGATTTTCGAAGTGTTCCCTCTACACTATCCCCACATCCATTTCATCAGTTACGAAAGCAGCATCCTTATTCATTATTCTAGGTAGATTCCCCTTATTCTCATTCTTAACCTTTCTCGCTTCCTTCCAGAAGAGCTTCCTATTTCCTTGTAAATCCCCATTCATCCTCCTTCCAAACTGTTCATTTATCTCCTTCTCTCCTACGTATGCATCTTTTAGTATTCCTTTTTTCCTCCTTATATATAATTCCAAACATCTTTCTTTTGAAAACCTTTTCTTTTTAATCTTGACCCGATTGAGTGAGGTACACCAGAAACAAAATAGTCCAGTAGAAGAACATGATGCAAATCGATAGGAAAGGCCGCCCCTCCCCCTCTTTACTTTGCTCTCATACCCCTAAGTGCCAGTCTGCCACAGCCAAAAAAATCGAACCTATTGTTTCACAACGCCGTGACATTCCTTTCATTGTGGTATCTCGTTGATGTAAGGGTTCATCCTTTGGGCCATGCCCACAATCATACCCCCTTCCAAAATCCTGCCATTCACTACTATTATACACCATTCTTCCTTCTTCTTCCAAAGTCAATCCTTTCCTTCAGACTCTCCTTTACTGACTCAATTTACTTTTTCATTCTCCCAGATGGTTGAGTAGCAGCACACACCACTATATATATCCGCTTAGCCAACTGACTATCATCCATTATTTCCATATGTTCAAATCGTCTTAAAACACTCATTTATTGTCATTCACGCTTTCACACCATAATTCCCTAATATGTTCGTTCCTCACTTAATCAGTTCATCTTAGATTACTCATCTATAAAGAGATTGCACCTTGGATCTATATATCTTATCCCAGACCATAGTTTCAATACTATACATTAACACAGGTAACAACATACCCTCATGCAAAACCCTAGCACACTCGAGACTTAGTCCCTTTACATTCACCAAGGATTCAATTGCACCAGCCACCTTCCTACGATTCTACATTTACTGGGATCTGGTTTCAGATATTAAAAAAAAAAAAAAAAAAAAAAAAGTCATTGTTTTGGTAATAGACTTATCTTCGTATAGTTAGTCATTTCAAAAAAAATTGTAGGAAGTAAATTCCAAAGTGTCAAAAACATGGATTTTTCTTCAAATGAATATACAAAGCAAATCGATAGAAGCATGAAAACACCCGAAATAGACGTTTTAGGGGTCAGAAAAAGCTCCAGTTGGCTTCATATTTGGCGCAAATTGACTGAAATTAAGAATATTATGACCAGTTCTGGTTTGGGCAAAAACCGAAAAGCCCCATGGCCAATATCAAAACCTGCCCCATAAGCGTTCAAACTTGCCTACAGTTTGTCGGTTCACGCCATACGAATTGGAATGAAAACTATAATGAACCATGCTATATTAAAAACTTAGCAATAGAACTCATTACGATCAGAATTGAAAAAATAGCAAGTTTTATATTAATCATCATCATCCACCTTCTCTCCCCAAGACTGGGGGTAAGGTGCGTAGCACGCACTGGAAACAAGAAAAGTATAGAGAATATATTATATATATATATATATATATATATATATAATATATAATTATATATATATATATATAATATATATATAATAAATATATATATATATAATATATTATATATATATATATCTAATATATATATATATAGGTATATATATATATAATAATAATAATAATAAATAATAATAAAATAATAATAATAATAATAATAAATAATAATCATATAATTAATAAAATACTATAATAATAATAATAATAAAAATTATAATAATAATAATAATATAATAATAAAATAATAAAATAATAAATAATAATAAATAATAATAATAATAATAAATTATATATATAATAATAATAATAATAATAAATTAATATAATAATAATAATAAATTATATAATCATAATGAATAATTATATAATAATGAATAATAATAAATTATATTACATAATAAATATATAAATTATATAATAATATAATTAATAATAAAAATAATATAAAATAAAAAGTAATAATTATAATAATTAATAATAAATAATAAACTTAATAATTAATTAATAATAATTATAATAAATAATAATAAATAATAAATAATAATATAATAATAAAATAAAATACATAAATAATAAATTAATAATAATAATAATAAATTAATAATAATAATAAAAAGCTTGTGATTTTTTATTATTAAGAGCGACTCAGCCAGCCTCGATTCAAAAAATTTCCCGCTGTACAGTTGTTAAATATAGTAGATTCTTAGAAATAAATTAAATTCTAAAAATAAATTCTTAGAATAGTCCTAAAAAATCATCTCATGAAAGTCGGTGACTAACCGTTAAAGGAGAATTGGAAAAGGCATGTCAAATCTCACATGGGAGGAGAGGGGAAGCTCGATTATAAATTTCCTAAAAATAATAAATAATATATTATGTATTAAGGAAAGGAAAAAATAATATTCTTTTAATTTCTTCTAAAATAACTGCTTCTTAAGCTTAGTTTCTTTTTTTTCGCATATTTTTCTCAATATATTTATTACCTCCGCAAATGGAACATCAAACAAAAAAAAAATTTTTTTTTAAATGGTATATAGATAGTACTACTAT
This sequence comes from Trachelipus rathkii, assembly GCA_015478945.1. Classification (NCBI taxonomy): domain Eukaryota; kingdom Metazoa; phylum Arthropoda; class Malacostraca; order Isopoda; family Trachelipodidae; genus Trachelipus; species Trachelipus rathkii. Next base: position 4,822 of record JABUQX010121253.1, read on the forward strand.
ACTCCGGTTTATGTTTGCGCACCCCGGCTGGCGGCAGTTCTGGGGAACCAAGAGACTGATGATTGATTATTATAATAATAATAATAATAATCTTTAATTAAATTAATTTTTCCTAATTTTCACGGCATGGATGAAGATGAACGACAGAAACTCGTTCGCATTACCAGAAATGTGAATTGTGCGAGCCATCTTAAAAAAAGGTTAGTACAGATGGTGGCACTTACCAATAGAGGATGAATTCCTCCCTTCCTGATGATGACGACAATAAAAGAGAAAAGAACAGACGACATTTCTTCATGGGATGCAGATTTCTTGAAGGTTGATCAGGGTACGTTATTCGAATTGATATTGGCTGCCAATTATTTGGACATCAAAGGGTTACTGGATGTTACGTGTAAAACCGTTGCTAACATGATTAAAGGTAAAACTCCTGATGAAATCAGAAAAACCTTTAATATTAAGAACGATTTTACACCAGCAGAAGAAGAACAAGTGAGGAAAGAGAATGAATGGTGTGAAGAAAAGTAAACGTTACTATATTTAAGATATTTTTGATAAAACTATTTATTTGTTCAATCTTAACTTGATGATGGTAACTTGTCACGTATGATTTTATTACCCAGATTTTTGTCTTTTTTTTTTATACATTCAAATCCTTTATAGTTTATTTTTCATTTATATATAACTTATTCAAGAAATGTATTCTCAGCCCAATTTGTTACTATTTCGGTAACATTTTTTTTTTTTTGGCTTTTGTACAATTTTATACTTTTCAAGCCCAGTTAACATTTTGAATTGTGTGGAAGAAAATCAGATTTATGGCTTATTTTGTGGCAACTATGTGTTAAATTTATACCTATTCAATGTTATTGAAAGTATATTTTCTTAGCTATATTAGTTAAGGAAACTTGCTTTTCTATCGAAATATTTAGTGACTCATAAAGTAGTACTCGAGGATTAACAGTAAACTTCATTTCTCCAATTTAAAAAAAAAAAAAAGTCCGGATTGTTCATAACAAATAAAAGTTTAAAATTTTATAATTTTATTTCCTTTGAAGGTTTCGAGTAGGTAATTGCCTCGCTAATTTTATGGAAGACCTGTAATTTTTTTTTTGGTTTGAGCCTTTGCTGCAGAAAAATAGCAATAAAATTGGCGAATGGCTTTTGTTCTAAATTTTCAAACTAAGACTATTAGAAAAGGTATGCAATATATGTTTAGTTACTTAAATTGAAGAATGATGTATTTTCTTTTCCATAGAAAGTTTGTATATTGGTTAGGTACTAAAATTATTGTGAAAATATATTTAACGATATAATTTTTTTCTTTTTATCCTCATATAAGATTTGGAAGGGTGAACTACGCAATTGCTATTATATGGTATCGTAGTTGCTTATCTTTATAGTATATATATTATTATATTATAAATAATTTTTCAATCCCAGATTGGGTGGTGGACGTGGCGTGCAGATACGCGGAACAGAAATGTAAAAAACTTACGCAAGTCGTAAAGATACTCGCCCCCCTTCTCCATTTTTTAGTCCCATTTCTGGCCTCAGTGATAAATCGTGAATCAGAAAATCCAGAGTCTTTTTACGAGATTGCGACGGACCTTCCACTATGGTATCGTCAAATGTAGGGTTCTATTCCTTGGTGTTACATACTCACAACATACCTGATAAAATCGCTTCATTTACTTTGTTATCCACCTTTCTTCTCGTTCTATCAAACTTAAATTAAATACTTATTCAAGGGCTTCTTAAACTGACTCGTATTCTTCTACTTTTTTTCGGCTCCTGAATTGGTCTTTCCTGCACACCACCATTAACATTCCGCTACAACGGACTATCAATTCTATTTGCAATTCCATATGACCAAATCATCTCGATGTACTTCTGTTTATTCTCTCTATATTACATTTTATCTATTTATGGTACCTAACACTTTTTGTTTTTGTGTCTCTAATTATATATAATAAAGATATTATATATATATATATATATTTATATATATATATATATATATATATATTATATATTATATTATATATATATCGCTTCAGTGGCGCAGGAGGTTGGTGCCGCTCTCATACGAGAGGACCTGGTTCCAAATTCCTCCGGTAGCAGTTGAGTTTTATTCTATCTGGGGGCAAAGTTTTAAAATCTACTGCGTAACCGTTGGTGGCGCTGTGTTTGGGATTTAGCGGTCCTTAAAGTTCGTTCCTGGGTCCCGTGTTACCCCCTGCATAGGGGGTAAAGCACGTTAAAGGTAGTTTGTTTTGTTTTATATATTCTTATATTATATATATATATATATTATATACTATATATTATATATATATATTATAATATTATATATAATATATATATATATATATATTATATATTGCTTGAGTCTTGTGCAGGAGGCTGCTAGCACCACTGATGAATCTAAGCAGCCTCTGGGAAGAAACGCATTGTGGTCGTGACACGCTCTATCTCTTCAACACTAATAATTAATATTTATTGAAGGTGTTATTCAAGACCAGAACATACCCTTCAATATATATATATATTATATATATATATATATAATATATATATATTATTATATATATTATATATATTATATATATATTTATAATATATATATATATATATATTGAGTCAAATGTACAGGAACCACACGGTTACAGAGAAGACCGCACTGAGTTGAAAAAAATCAATTGACATCAGGGCGGGTCCTGGCATTACATCTTCGAATGTCAAGGAAAACTATTTGACGAAATGATTATTAGTCAAAAAATTAAAGATAAATTATAATCCTTACATTATAAATAGTCCTAATATAATAACGATAAGCAAATGTTGTAAAGAATATTTGCTTCTTGGAGATACAAGAAAATAGTTTTATACTACTAAAGTGGGAAGATTCCAAGATAAGAGTGGGGACAATCTTTTTAGAAGGTCTATGGCAAAAGAGGAAAATGGACGACGGCGAATGGGCAGTTGGGGCATTAAATAAGGTCAACAGATTGTGGGATATGACGACGGCATATAGCGACTGTAAGTGATATTGGTGTGGCCAATACGGAGGCGTGCAAGTATCACCTCGTGTAAGCGCTTTCGTCGGTGGGAAGACCACACTCAACCGATGTTTCAGCTTTTATATTTTAAGATTTCGCGCGCCCCGCTTGAATCATCATCACACTTTACCAACTAAGATGAAAGCTATTGTCGGAGAGGGAGGTAATCAAGTTGATGGGAGGGCTTGTGAATGGCAACCGGAGGTCTGGAACAGCTCCGAAAGAAGAGGTGGATTTTTTGGCCTCTCTATCGGTGATTTCATGAGAGGGGGTCCAGCATAAAATGATTTGTTTCTTACGGGAGTAGAGCTGCCGAAGAAATTGGTTTGTACGGCGGATACATGTGTTTTTAGAGGGTTTTTAAGCCGTCTTGGAGCGCGCTGGCGAATTCGAATAAATGAATAGAGTGGTGGTCTTGTTTAAGGATTAGAAATTCGAGAAGGGAATCATTTTTTATAAGTACGGCCATTAATTCTGCGTAAAAATTAAGGCATAGGGGGGGGGAGAGTTGGGTCAGAAACAGCAGATACGCACACTGTCTTTTTAGGCGTTAAGTAACAGGAGTAACCGTGACTACGGAAATGAGAACAGAAATGACTGCCCTTACAAGGTTAGCAGGGTGGCTAGATTTGGAGAGAGAGGTCAGGGCCATGCAAATTGTGGGAGCGGGGAATAGCCAAGGTGTGTACTCTTCGTCATAGGAGAAAGGCAGCACCTTTTGCAAAGGGATGTTAAGGCAATTAAGGATGTTATGAACGTGTTTGCAAATTTGGCCAGTATAAGGATTCTGAGGTAATCTCCGCAGAATGTGTCAGAGCAGACGTATTGGGGTTTGAAGTGAAGATAATTTGCACATGAAGTATTCCCTTCGAAGAGAAATTGGATTCAAGTTCAAGGCCCTCCCAGAGGGACGATCGGAAGGCTCCAGTGGAGATACGGATCTCCTCGTTTTGGATGGGATCTAACAAGTGTATGTAGAGTGAGGAGCCCTGAATACTCTACAGCCATAGTCCTGGCTTTGATCGGATTAGGGCCATATAGAGAGTAAAAAGGACTTGCGGTAGCAACTTTAAGATTTTTAGAAGTTGAGATGACGTAACAGGTTAAGCACGCGATGAACAAGTCGTTTTCAGGAGTTTAATATGTGGTGCGTATGTTAAATAATCATCTATAATGAGTCTTAGAAATTTGAATTGTGAAGTTACAGGAATGGGTGAACCATATAAAGTGGCAGGTTCTTCGATTCCCTTTTTTCTTAAAAAACATTGCTGAGGTTTTAGTGGGAGAGAAATGGGAGTTACCCCATTGTGAAATATTATCAATAGCTAGTTGTAAAGTTGCCGTTCGAGAAAAGGCAGACTGGCACCGGCTATATATAAAACGCAAGGTCATCAACATAGAGAGAAAATTGACCGTCGCTGGGATAGAATAACGATGTCATTAATCCGAGAGCAAATAGTAATACTTAGAAACACTATTCAGAACTCCTTCATCCAGAGTAAAGTGGTGTGATAGAATAGAAGAGCAACGAACCTGGATGCATCTATTTGACAGAAGACATTTAATGAAAAGAGCGAGTTCTCCACGGAAACCGAGCGAATGAAGTTTAAGGAGAATCCCAGTTCTCCATGTGTGTCATAACGCTTTTCAAAGTCAAAAAAAGGACAACAAGACCATCCACAGTTGAAAAGCTTCCAGGATGTCATGGTCTAGTTTTAACAAGGGGTTCGCGGTCGAACGATTTTTTGCCCAAACAAACTGGAAGTTTGAAAAAGCCTGGCGACTCTCCAAAGAAGGAGGCCTGAAACATTTTCTCCATTAATTTACAGGAATGACAAGTCAGCGAAATTGGTCTTTGGTTTGTTCGCACTTCGGACTTTGCAGGTTATGGGGGATAGGAATAAAAAGTGTAGTTGAAATAGATGAAAAGAACATTCTATCCAGATTCTGTTATACAGGATCCGCAAAAATGCTGATGCGAAGTACATGATATGACGGAGCATCACTGTACGAAATCATGTTCGGTGCCAAGAGCACGTCTTTGATATTCTTCCATCGCGCAGTCATTTGATACTCTAACAAAGTGTAAAAAGACGGTTGTAGTGTATGATCTTCCCTTTACGCTGTTGAAAAGTTTGGCGAGTGGTTTGGTTAGTTCTCAATTTTTGAAGGCTTCAGGATAGGAAAGAATTCCGAGTGGTGCAACTATAGCTAATGCATCTGCACAGCTGCAGGAGCGGAGATCGGTTGTTATACTCAGTCCAATGCGAGGACTGTGGTGGGGAGGTGTTGCAGCGACGAGGTAATTTTTCGTGTAATTTTCACACTAAGGGGAAGGCGAATTGTGTGAGTTAACAGTCGAAATGTAAGTTCGAAAAAATTGCTTACGTGTTTGGCGATTAATTCGCGAAGAGATCTCGCTACAATCATATTTAGGGTGGTACGGATCCTTTGATATTGCCTGTAGAGTTTCTTCTTCTCTCGAATTTTATATCTGTAAATTGATTTATATTTTATACTTAAAAGGAACATAAACTGCGAAAGTGAAGACAATATTATTATTAATATTATTCAGTGTTTTATCTTGCGACGAAAAAATTTTTTTTACAATGTGGTTGGCCTATTCCAGACCTTTGCATGTTTCGCAAACAAAATCATCCGTTCGCAAATTCAAAGTAGGTCAGAAAGAGAAATCACTTTGG
>JABUQX010121254.1:0-15000 GCA_015478945.1 Trachelipus rathkii
AACACGATCTAGAGGATTGTATGAGTTTATATTATTCTAGTTACAGTTTGATATTATATTATTCATTTATTAATCTTATATATAATTATTATTATTTTTAATTATTATTATTATATATTATTATTATATTACATTAGCATTGAGTAGATGGAGAATATTACATTATATTATATTACATTATATTATATTATATTATATTATATTATATTATATTATATTATATTATATATTACAATTGTAAGTTAAAATTTATTACGCATATTGTTCTTTTTCTGAACAAATTGTTTTGAATTGAATTGAATTATTATTATTATATTATTATTATTAATTATTATTATCATTATTCTTTATTATTACAAGTGTTATTATCATTATTATTATTATTATTATTATTATTATTATATTATTTTTATTATTATTATTATTATTATTATTATTATTATTATTATTATTATTATTATTATTATTATTATTATTATTATTATTATTATTATTATTATTATTATTATTATTATTATTATTATTATTATTATTATTATTATTGTTATTATTCTTTTTTTATCATTGCTATAATTATCACTATTTTATTATCTTATAATATTATTATTATTATTATTATTATTATTATTTATTATTATTATTATTATTATTATTATTATTTTTATTATTATATTTTATTATATTATAATAATTATTATTCTTTTTTTATCAATTCCAATATTATCATATTAATTACTTATCATTTATATTATTATATATTATTATAATAAATTACGAATATTATTATTACTAGTATTATTATTATATTATTAATTAATATTATTATCATATTAATAATTTCATGCACTGTTATTATTTTTCCTCATTGTTAAATTGTCAGACTTATTTTAATTTTTATTTTTTATGTATTCTAATTGTATCAAAATTGGTTTTGAGATTACATTAAGCTCAAGTCTTACACCTAATTACTTAAATTTATTAACACATGTATTATTTTGGGGCTGAAAGGACACAACATTGTGTTGCAATTAGTAGCCCCCTTTCAGAAATTTTATTGCATTAATTTTTGTATTATATTACAACTATATATTACAATTGTAAGCTAAAATATATTATGTATGTTGTTTGTTTTCTGAATAAATTGTTTTGAATTTGAATTGAATTATTTATTATTTATTATTATTATTATTATTATTATTATTATTATTATATATTATTTAATTATTATATTATATTATTATTATTAGTAATATTATTATTTATTATTATTGATATTATTATTAAATTATTATTATTATTATTATTATTTTAAATATTATTATTATTATTATTATTATTATTATTATTATTATTATTATTATTATTATTATTATTATTATTATTATTATTATTATTATTATTATAAGTAGTAGTAGTAGTAGTAGTAGTAGTAGTAGTAGTAGTAGTAGTAGTAGTATTTTATATTTAGTTAAAGAATTTATATTTTGTATTTAAAGTAGAAATTTGTAAAATTTAGTTAGTGCAGAAGATGGACCCAAATAATAAGGTTTGAAACGTTCATATTATATAAAATGAGCATGTGCAATTCTTTAATATTCACTTTAACAATTTTAATTTATATATATAATATTTATATATATATATATATTAATATATTATATATTATATATATAGATATATATATATATATATAATATATATATATATATATAAAAATTTTTATATATATATATATATATATATTATATATATATATATAATATTGGTGGCAGGGAAAGGTGTTAGAATGATGAAGAATGGAAGAGAGTGGAGGGTGCCCTACTTATTATATGAGGATGATTTGGTTTTGTGTGGCGAATCTGAAGAGAGTTTGAGAGGAAGGATTGGTAGAGGGATTTGACAGAGTGTGTAAAAAGGAGGGATTTGAAAGTAAACGTAGATAAGAGTAAGGTTATGTTTGTGAGTGAAGACAGTACTTGGTGTGAAGTTATGCTGGATGGTGACAACTGGAACAAGTGTCCTAAGTTTAAATACTTAGATATATGTTGGACTGAAAAGGACGGATGCATGCAAGGAGTGTGAATGTTGTGAAAAAGTTGTGAATGGTAGAAAGGTGGCTGGAGCAATTATCTCCTTGGGGGATTTAAAGGGGCTGAGTCTTGAATGAGCTAGGGTCTTACATGAGGGTTTGTTGCCTGTGTTTATGTATAGTAGGGAAACTATGGTCTGGAATAAGAGGTATAGATTTAAAGTACAATGTGTTTAGATGGACAATCGTAAGGGAGCGTTAGATGTGAGAAGAATTGATAAAATGAGGAATGAATGCTTTTGGGAGTTGTGTGGTGTGAAGAAAGGGGCAAATGAAAGAATAAACGAAAATGTATATAGAGAGGATGAATGATAGTCGGTTGGTTAAGCGAATGTTTAATGGTGAGTGTGCTGTGATTCGACCTGCTGGGAGACTGAAGAAAAAGTGGATTGAGTCAGTAAAGGAATGTCTGAAGAAGAGGAATATGACCTTGGCAGAGGCGAAAAGAAAGGTGCATAATAAGGGTGAATAGCCGGGTTTTGTGAGAGAGTATGTTTCTGAGCCTGGCACAGGGGATGAACCCTACATTGAGGAGATACCATAGAAGACCTTGGGTGTTTTTTTTGGCTACGACGATCTCTCACTTAAAAAAAAGGGGGGTGGGATTTCCTATTTCCTTTGAACTTACGTCATGCTCTTTTACTTAGCTATTTTATTTCCGTGCGTGTTACTCACAATAATCCCATGTGTGGGAAATGAATTGAGGATATATATTATAATATATATAATAATTATATATTATATATATGAAGTATTATATATATATATATATATATTATCTATATATATATATATATTATATTATATATATATAATTATATATATATAAGTCTATATATATATATATATATGAAGATTTTCTCGCATAGTTCAAGAAGCAATGGGTCAAAAATCAAAATAGCTCCCGGTAGATCAAGCGGAAGAGACACTCGCCCACACTAAACGAGAGGACTCAGATCGCCACTGGTCGGGCATGTGAGTGTGGTGTGAGTGTGAGTGTGAGTGTGAGTGTGAGTGTGAGTGTGAGTGTGAGTGGAGCTATTCCCTTCTGGCTCCTTCTGCTCAGACATATAAATTAGCACCCCTTCCTAAGATATGGCTATATATATATATATATTATATATATAGTAATATATATATATATATTATATATATTATAGGATTAAGTAAACTGTGCTCCTCAAAATAATTAGTATTGGAAAGGTTGGTAAAACCTGTGAATTGGGATTTTAACATTCTGTATCTTATGCACCTCTAAAAAAGACGAACACATTATTTTAATTTTTCAACTATAATATAAATAATATTAACAAAAATCTAAAAGGAATTGCTTTTTTTTTTGTTTTTTGTGCTCCACCATAGGCTTTTGAAAATGAGAAAGCTTAAGCAATATTAGAGACGTCATTGTTTGTAATGTGGCAAAATTGAAAAATTATTTTTAATGTGTCATAAATACAATAAAATAAAAACCTTTTTAAAAAAATAAAATAAAATAAAAAATACATCTATTTCCTTTATTTTAGAGCTTCACCAATCTATATATATATATATATATATATATACTTATATAAATATAATATAATATATATATATATTATATATATATATATATATATATATATATTTTATATATATATATATATTATAAGATATATATATATATATATTATATATATATATATATATAGTATATATATAGTATATATATACAATCATGGCTAGTATTAAAATTATATAATATTATATATTATATTTTAGTGGCCAGCTTTCGATTATGCCCCGTCTAGTGTTAGTCTTAAATATATTAATGCTACAGTAACACGGAATATGCTGAATGCTGCGTCCCAAGTATTGCCCTGAAATGTAAAAAAAAAAAATAAAAAAAAAAAACAAAAATTATATCTCAAAAACTACAATAGCTAACGCGCGAAAAGGAATACATTTTTGGAATCCTCGTACAATTTCACATAAGAAAATGTATAAAAAATAATATAATAAAAAAAGAAAATTTCACACTTGTTAATAATTATAGTTATATGATTAGAAGGCCTATTTAGATAACCTTTTATTGGTTTCTCGATAAATAAATAAGACTTTCTATTAAAATTCTGCTTTTATACAAACGGCAACTAGGAGGGCCTCACGAGACCAGACGGGGAACATAGGGGGGAGACGTTTTCCATACCCCCGTAGGGGAGGGCGGAGGAACCCCCGCGCGAAACCCAAATACCAAAGAGCAGGGGTGTTTTCCGGAGACCCTCCCCGGAGGGGGGGAATTAGTCCTCCCGTAGTTCCCCGGAAGGCCGAGAAGACCGACACCTGCCATCGGTGCGGTATACCCTTGGGGTATTCTTTAGTAAAAAAAAAAAAAGGCAATATGTAATAGAAAGTCTATTTATTTTATCGAGACCAATAAAAGGTCTCTAAATGGGCCTTCTAATCATATACTATAATTATTAACAAGAATTTTTTTTATTTTTATTATTATTTTTCACATTTTCTTATGTGAAATTTTACCAGGATTCCAAAACTGTATTCCTTTTTCCATGTAGCTATTGTAGTTTTTTTGAGATTTTTTTTTTTTTTTTTTTTTTTTTTTTTTTTTTTTTTTTTTTTTTTTTTTTTTACATTCCGATAACTAAATTTGGACCAGCATTCCAGCAATGTAATCCCCTTTTTACTGTAGCATTAATAGTTTGTATAAGATACATATGACGGATAATCGAAAAGCTGACCTATAATATATATATATACATATATAAGTATTTTATATATATATTATATTTTGTATATATATTTTGTATTATATTTATATATATTTATATATATATATATATTATATATAGTATAAAAAATATGTAATATACCGTATATAATGAACGATATAGAATATATATATAGATGTCAGATGCTTGTTTGTTAAATGCTGACAGTATGGAACTAGGCAAAGGATAGGAACGTGAATGTAAAAACAAATTGATATATATTTCAGCCGAAAATTCTAAGGAGGGGATTTAACATTTTTTTTTTTTTTTTAAACTAAAGGAATACCCTAGGGTAATACCGCAAAGATGGCAGGAGTCGGGTCTCTCGCCTCCGGTGGAACGACGGGGGTGAGCGTAATCCCCCTCCCGGGGATGGTCTCCGGAACCCCGCTCTTTGGTCTTTGGTTGTCGCGGGGTTCCTCCGACCATCCCTCCGGGGTATGAACGTCCCCCTCTGTCCCCGTCCGTCTCGAGCCCCCTAAATGGGGTGAAATAATTTTGTTTTTTTTTTTGGAAAAATTTTAAGTTTTTTTAGGGGGCTCGAGCCGACGGGGACAGAGGGGGGGACGTTTCATACCGCGGAGGGGATGGTCGGAGGACCCCCCGCGACACCCAAAGACAAGGGGGTTCCGGAGACCATCCCGGAGGGGGGGATTAGTCCCCCCCGTCGTCCACGGCCGGAGGCCCGAGAGACCCGACTCTGCCATCTTTGCCGGTTTACGCCTAGGGTATTCCTTTAGTTTAAAAAAAAATTACCTTTCAAAAAAAAAAAAAAAAAAAAAAAAAAGTTTAAATTCCCATCCTTAGAATTTTCGGCTGAATCCAAATATAAATAATTTGTTTTACTGTAGGACTGCCGTTCTCTATCTATCATACTGTGAGCATTAAAAAATCTGACAATCTATATATATATATATATATAGGTATATATAATATATATATATATATATATATATATATAATTATATATATATATATATATATAATATATATATATATACGTATATATATATATATATATATCTATATAAAGGAAACATTAAATAAAAGTGAAATTGCAGAACAAATATTTGAATTCTATAGAACAAAATAACTCTGCAGATAACCAAAAGAATGATGAATTAGACTTTTACTATAAATAAATTTATTACCAACCTTTCCAATACTAAATTATTTTGAGGAATGTGGTTTACTTGAAGGTCCTCCTACATATATATATATCTATATAGTATGTATATACATAATATATACGATATGATAAGTATATTATATATATATATTATATTATATATTATATATATATATATAATATAGTAATATATAGTATTAGTGAATATAATTTCTTTATATAAATAGATATATATTAATAGTATATATATATATATAATATATATATATATATATATATATATATTTATATAATATATATATATATGATAATATATATACTCTATATATATATTATATATAATGTATGTATATATAATATATAATAATATATATATATATATATTATTATAATTGTATAAATATATATATATTATAGAAAAAGCGATCCATAAATATATTATATAAATATAATAATAAAATTAATATAATAATATTAAAATAAAATTTTTCTATACATAAAAAAATTAATTGATACAAAAATATATAAATATTTAAAAATCAAGTACAATTAAAATTATTAGTAGTATATTTTTATTTATCATTAAAATAAAAAAAATGGTCAATATTTTAAACATTTTATATATTGAATAAAATGTGAAGCAACAAAAAAAAATTTTTTTTATAATACTTATTTATTGTTCTCTAAACAAAAGCCCTCTCAACGAAACTGCCTTAACGTATCGGACAATATTAAAAATAATTATCAGAGAAGAATGTTTAACACGGATTTTTTGGAGTTCCGGAGGAAGCCAGAAATTTTCAAAAAATGAAAAATTGTATTAAAAATAATAATAATAGAAAAAATAATATTAATTTATTTTTCATACGAAATACAGGTCATTGGTCTTTATTATTATTTTAATTATTTTGAGCAATATTTTTTGAAAGGGGTGAGAACTTCTATACAGTGGCCGCTCGTATAGAAAGCTGGTTAGGTTTCCCTCACCCCCCGCGTTATATGCGACATCGCGTATAACTTTAACCCCATGAAAAATCATGTAATTTAAAGTTTTTAGACCTTTGTATAAGATGACATAAAATATAGAGTATTTTTTTATCATAGAATAAAATTTTCAGATATAATTAATTACAGTTCACTATATAAGATAACATAATTTTTAATTGACTAGTTAGTTAGTAGGATTTTATTACATTACAATACAGTACTCTACATATCTTAATTAAATTTTCTTTTCTAGGTGTTATTTAAATTAAAAAAATAGAGTATCAGTATCGTTTTTTGCAAGTTTTAGACTTAATTTTTATCTTTTTAACATTTTTTTTATATTTTTTGTAATTTTAATATTTATTTGTTTTTTATGCTTTTTAGCGCGCGAACGCGCGGGTATAAGCAACGACCGGGCGTTCTATAAGACCGGTTGTAGGCGAGGGACGACTGTAATTGTCCAAGTTCAATTGTAAGTTTTTTGGGTCTCTGTCGTCTTTGAAAAATTATGAATCATTTTGTATATTAATATAGGTAAGAAATGATCTCAATTTTATTTAGAAAATCAAGAATTTTTGGAAAAAAGTATTCTAAGGCAGAAACTAATTTAGGAGTTTCACAACTAAAAACAGAACAAGATAGCTATTTATGAAATAAACAATTAAAATACAGTCCCGAACTATTTAAAATAATAATAATAATAAATTAATATCTCAAATAAGGAAGTTTATACGATCTAATAGTAATAATAATAATAATAAAAATGAATACTACTTAATAATATAATAATAATAATAATAATAATAATAATAATAATAATAATAAATAATAATAATAATAGATTAAAGTAATAAATAATAATAATAAAAATATAATAATGAATAAAAAAGTAGTAAGAATAAGTAATAATAATAATAATATTTTCTAATTATTTTTGCCTTGTTATTAATTATTAACACACAATATCAATTGTATGAATCGTATCTGTATATGATATGTCAGAGGAATAAATGTTGCAGGGGAGGAGAGGGAGAGGAGGTGCATGGAAAGTATTTAGAACGGGAAATTTGAGTTTGACTCGCTGGTGAACTGAAACAAAGATGAAGAAAAGGTGCAAGTCTAAGTGGTGGCTGGTGTGAAATGCTTGTACGTGCTGGTGTGGGAAGCAGACAATGAGAGACGGGAAGAGAAGGAGTGCTGCAATTTTGACTGAGTGACCTGTGGTACAAAGCTATGGTCAGACTTTGTGTGTGCGAGTCCTAGAATTCTAATGGTTAAATTTAAGTTTGAAAAGGTCAAGGTATGTGTGGTTGTGACGTATGGTCCATCTGAGGGAAATGTTGAAGAGAGTACGATTTTTGGGATAATTTGAATGATGCTCTGGATGGGGTAAGTAGGAGCTTCAGATTTGATAGTGTTGGGGGACCTGAATGGTTGGATAGGTGATCAAAAAAAAAGGGATGGTATATCAGGTGGTTTTGGGGTGGCGGAACAGACACACATACACAGCAATGGTAGGAAGGTGGATTGAATTTCTGTGAAAGAGAAGAGGTATGTGTGTAACGTCAATACTTTCTTTAAACACAAGAGTATCCATAAGTAATACTAGAGTTGGTGTAGTAGAGTAGAGATGGTACGAAGTGAAAAGTATGATTTGATTTTGTGGTTGGTGAAGAAGGAGATGTTGAAGTATGTGTTCGATGTAAATCAGTGAGGGGGTTTAGGAATGGGATTATCGATCATTATGTTGTTCTATGTGTAAAATTAAGTTTAGTGGGGGCTTGGATGGAGCGGAAGGTGATACGAAAAGGAAGTAGGTAAAATTACGAGTGAGAAGTTAAGTGAGCAAAGTAATGTTTTATAGTATGTAAGAGCGCTCGCTAGTAAATCGGTTGAATGTGAACCAAGTTGATACTGAACAAATCTGGGGGCAAATGAAGGAATCAATTGTTAGTAGTGGCAAAGGTAGTGTGTGGATGTGCTAAAAGTAGGAAGTAAGAATGTTAACAGCGAATGGTGGAATGAAGAGGTGATGAAAGCGGTTAAAGCTAAAAAAGAAGCGTGGTTGAATGTACTAAAAGCAAATGATGAAGTTTCAAAAGAAAGATGCTTGGAATTATATAAGGAGAAAAAAAGAAATACTAAAAGGTGCATAACGTAGGAGAAAAGAAGAGGTAAATGAACAGTTTGGAAGGAGGATGAATGAGGACATACAAGGGAATAGGAAGCTCTTCTGGAAGGAAGCGCGAAAGGTTAAGAATGAGAATAAGGGGAATCTGCTTAGAATAATGAATAGGGATGGTGCTTTTCGTAACTGATGAAATGGTGTGAGGAGAATGGGAGGAGAAACACTTCGAAAATCTGCACAATATTAACCGTAATGATGAGGTGTTAGTGAATGTGTGTGGTTTTGATGGTGCAAGAAGGAATAGGTATTTTTGGGGATGAGGTTATTAGTAAGGAGGAGGTAATGGGTAGAGGTGAGAAAGTTGCAGAATGGTAAATCTGCAGGTATAGATGAAATTACTGGTGAAAATGATCAAGAACGGAGGCGAGATGGTGATTGATTGGATTTGGAAGTTGTGTAATAAAGCGTTTATGGAGGGTATAGTTCCAAGGGATTGGAGGAGAGCGGTAATAGTACCCTTATATAAGGGTAAGGGAGAAAAGGGGAATTGTAGAAATTATAGGGGAATAAGTTTATTGGTGTTGTTGGTAGGGAAGGTTTATGCTGGTATTTTGGTTGAAAGAGTGCGTCGAGTGACTGAAGGGACTGGTTGGTGAAGAACAAGGTGCCGTTTAGGAGTGGTAGAGGACGTTGTGTGATCAAATCTTTACATTGAAAACAAATGATTAAGAAAAATGAGGGAAAATAAGAATAAAATTATATTTAGGTTTTATGGATTTTAAACAGGCGTATATAGAGTTAATAGGGACGCTTTATGGCAGGTATTAAAGTGATATATGGTGTTGGTGGTAAGGCTTCTGAAATGGAATCAAAAGTATGTATGACGATAGTGAAGCGTGTGTAAGACAATAATGGTGTCAATGGTGATTTGTTTAGGATTAAATAGCGGAGTGAGCCAGGGTTGTGTTATGTCTCCTTGGTTATTCAATGTGTAAATATTGATGGGGTTATGAAGGAATTCGAGGTTGGGGATGGCAGGAAATGGTGTTAGAGATGAGTGGAGAATGGAGGCGGAGTGGAGGGTGCCTCTACCTAATTATATGCGGAATGATGTTGGCTTCTGGTGGTGGGGAATCTGAAGAGAGTTTGAGAGGATTGGTAGAGAATTTGGAGGAGTAACTGTAAAAGGAGGCCGTTTGAAAGTACAACCGTAGATTAAGAAGTAAGGTTATGGTTGTGAAAGAGGACAGTCTCAGTGTGAAGTTCTGTTAGATGATGAGCAGCTGGAAGAAGTGTCCTGAGTTTTAAATTTTAGGGTATGTGTTGGG
Organism: Trachelipus rathkii; assembly: GCA_015478945.1. Taxonomy (NCBI): domain Eukaryota; kingdom Metazoa; phylum Arthropoda; class Malacostraca; order Isopoda; family Trachelipodidae; genus Trachelipus; species Trachelipus rathkii. The sequence goes on from JABUQX010121254.1 coordinate 10,427, forward strand.
TGAGAAGGGAACGGATGTGCAGAGTGTAGTATGGGAAAATTGTGAATGGCAGGAAGGTTGCTGGTGCAATTAAATCGTTGGTGAATGTAAAGGGACTAATCTTGAGTGCGCTAGAATCTTACATGAGGGTATGTTGTTACCGTGTTGTTATTGTATGGTAGTGAGACTATGGTCTGGAATAAGAAGTTCAATGTGTCAATGGACAATCTTAGGGGCATGTCAGGTGGGAAAAGAATTAATAAAATGAGGAATGAACGTATTAGAGAGTTGTGTGGTGTGAAGAAAGGGGTAAATGAGAGAATAAATGAAAAGTATGTTGAGATGGTTTGGTCAATGTGGGAAAGGATGAATGATAGCGGTTGGTTAAGCGGATGTATAGTGGAGAGTGTGTTGGGAACGACCGGCTGGGAGACCGAAGAGAAAGTGGATTGAAACTCGGTGAACGAATGTCTAGGAGAGAGAAATGTGAGTTGGCAAGGCAGAATAAAGGTGCATGGATAGGAGAGAATGGCGGGGTTTTGTATGGGGGCATGGTTGTGGCCCACCTGGGCCAGGGGATGAACCCTTACATTGACGATTTACCATAGTGAGGGTCGCGGGCCCATGATGCTCTAGGGTGGAATTTTTCTGGTCTGTGACGAGCTTTCACTAATTAAATGGTACAGAGGGGGCAGTAAGGCTGGGGCTTTCTTTTCCGACGTTTGCTCATGTTCTGCTACTGCTTTTCTTTTCCGATGCCTGTACAGCATACCCCCAATCTTGGGGCAAAGAGGAAGGTGAAGAAAGAAAGAAAGAAATAATAATAATAATAATAATAATAATAATCATGGTTTTAAATTTCTTTTAATAAATTGTTAACTTAGTTGTGAAGCTCTAAATTAATATTTGTATGTGTTTTCTCTATTTAAAACCTTTGGTTAACTTTTTCGCTAAAATTTTAATAAGTTCAGATTGTATAAAAAGGCCAAATCACAACAAACTACTGGCGATTCGGACAAATACAGCAACACCCAACGCTCTGGGGAATTTATTCTTCACTTGAACCCAATATTTTATTATTTTTCTACCACTCATGGATCGTTGGGGGGGTAAGGCAAATCGGTGTGAATCGGTATTATTAATAAATGACCAGGATATTATAATTATTATACGGTTATTAAGTTAGTAATAACCTGCTTTCTTTATAAGTAGGAAATGAATTAACAAATTAGAAATAATTTCTAGACTGTTTGACCTTCATTACCGTCACATAAAAATGTGGCGCCAGCCTTGAAAGGCACACGAATAAAACGATTATTATTACTTTTTTATTTTATTTTTATTTTTTTTTAAAAGTTAATAAAAAAATAAAATAAAATAAAAGCTATACCTTCGAAACTGAATATTCAAATTTGTTTTTTTTGTTCTCGAGCAACATCACAACAACAAAAAACAAGTGAAATCATCGCTCTATATAAAAATAATAAATAAATAAAACTATTTTAAATCTACGTACACTTAGATAAAATCTCTCTCTCTCTCTCTCTCTCTCTCTCTCTCTCTCTCTCTCTCTCTCTCTCTCTCTCTCTCTCTTTCCTCTCTCCTCCTCTCTCCTCTCTCTCTCTCCTCTCTCTCGTCTCTCTCTCTCTCTCTCCAATTCTCTGACCCTAGACTTTTACCAATTTTGATTCTTTTCTTCTTCTTCTTTCTCCGTTTGCTGACCGGAGTGGGGGGGGGGAGGGCTCTGTGATTATGAAACTTTAATTACTGAAGTCAATTGGCTTGGAGCCGCTAAAGGAGTGGTCTCTCTCTACCATTCACACTAAAGGCAAGCAATATCAGAGAGAGAGAGAGAGAGAGAGAGAAAAGAGAGAGAGAGAGAGAGGAGAGAGAGAGAGAGAGAGAACGAGAGAGAGAGGAGAGAGAGAGAGAGAGAGAGAGAGAGAGAGAGAGAGAGAGAGAGAGAGAGAGAGAGAGAGAGAGAGAGAGAGAGAGAGAGAGAGAGAGAGATATATATATATATATATATATATATATATATATATATATATATATATATAGTATATCATATATATATATATATATATATATATATATATATATATAATTTAAATATATATATAATATATATATATATATATATATCTATATATATATCTTCTTATCTTATCTTCATCTACATCTATGACACGTCGAAAAGAAAGCCCAGCCTTACCGCCCCCTCTATACCTATTAGTGAGACTCGTCGCAGTCAGAAATCCAGCTAGAGTTTCCGGGACCGCAACCGGACGCTACTATGACAGTATCGTTAGTGTAGGGGTTCATCCCTTGGCCCAGGGTGGGCACAACCATACCCCCCTCACAAAACCCCGCTATTCACTCTATTATGCACTTTCTTCTCGCCTCTGCCAAACTCACATTTCTCTCCTCCAGACTTCCTTTACTGAAACCAATCCACTTTTCTTTGGTCTCCCAGCCGGTCCATTTCCAGCACACTCACCACTATACAATCCGCTTAACCAACCGCTATCATCCATCCTTTCCACATGACCACCATCTGAAGGTACTTTCATTTATTCTCTCATTTACCCCCTTTTCTTCACGCCACATAAATCTCTAATACCGTTCATTCCTCAATTTTATCAATTCATCTCACACCTAACACGCCACTAAGATTGTCATCTGAACACATTGAACTTTAAGATCTATACTTCTTATTTCAGACCATAGTTCCACTACTATACAATAACACATAGTAACAACATACCCTCAAATGTAAAGACCTAGCGCACTCAAAACTTAGTCCTTTTACGTCCACCAACGCTTTAATTGCATCAGCCCCTTCCCCTGCCATTCACAACTTTTCTACTACGCTCTGCATCATCCGTTCCCATTTTCATCCAACATATATCTAAATATTCAAACTTCAGACACATGTTCCAGCAGCTCACCAACTAACATAATCTTCACACAGAGGACTGTCCTCACTCACAACCATAACTACTCTCTTATCTACGTTTTACTTTCAACTCCTCCTTTTACATGGCGCCCTGCCAATACCTATCAACCAATCCTCTCAAACTCTTTCAGATTCACCAACAAACAAATCATCCGCATATATAAGCAGGGCAACCTCTCCACTCACCTCCATTCCACCATCAATTCCTAACACCATTTCCTTGCCACCGCCCCATCTCTAGTTCTTTCATAATCCCATCCATATCACAAAATTGAATAACCAAGGAGACATAACACATCCTTCGCCTCACTCAGCTATTAATATTAAACCAATCACTTTTGACACCATTTATTCCTAACCCACGCTTCACTATCATCATACATACTTTAGATTTCATCCACAAACCACTACCACCAACACCACGCATCCCCAAAGCTTCCATAGAGATTCCCTATTAACCCTATCATACGCCTGTTGAAATCCATAAAACCACCCAAATACAATTTTTTCTTCTTCTCCCTCATTTTCTCAATCATGTTGTTTCAATGTAAAGATTGTATCCACACCCATATTCTATATATAATCATTATATATATAGTATAATATATATATATATATATAATATATATATATATATATATTATATATATATATATATATATTATATATATATATATATATATATATTATATATATAGAAGAGAGAGAAGAGAGAGAGAAGGAGAGAGAGAGAGAGTGAGAGAGAGAGAGAGAGGTAACAGAAATTGGGTCCAATATTAAGTTTTTAATATTGATTTATCCATTGCAGCACCAATTGTGAACACCAAGTTTGGGTCGGAGATTCGTGTCAATTTCTACAAGATGTCGTTTCTGTTATTTTTTTCGTAAAATATGTCTTGAAAAGTGGCAAACATAATATTATATTCTTTAACAAAGATGTATGGTTGTCATTCAAGTTAAAATACTGGGAGAGTTATTGAGCTAAAGATAAAAACCAACAAGAAAAAATTTTTTTTTGTTTAGATTGTTTTGTAATGAAAAATGGTTTTTCGTCCTCACTGCCTTCTCAAAGGTTATACTTTAAATCAGCAAGATGTGAATTTATCATTTCAAAATAAAATGTGGATGTGTTAATAATGAGCGGGAAATACACAGCATTGGGGACAAATACCTTGTTTTATGGCCAGAAAAATTTTAATTCAGGAGCTTAGAGAATCCTTTCCATTTTGCATGATTTAAATTCTGAAAATGAAGAGAAATTTATACTTATCTTAATACACCTTGAAAATTTGGAAACAGAATTTCTCTTCATCTCACCGCTCAAGATATTCAAACTGGTCTAAAAATCCTTCAATAAAATCATGATTCTCAAAACCTAACGATTGCACTTCAAAAAACAACTTCTTGAAATTCAATCCGCTACAATAATATTGAGAACTTTTTTAAGAGAATGCACTGTCAGTTGTGGACAGACTAAAAAAAAAACTAAAAATACCTGACATAACTATCAATTACATCAAAATGCATTTTTACATTTGGATCAATGTCGCTCATAGCGCTCGCGTCTTGCCGGTCAAGCGCTGATCTTGAAGCGTAAAAAAGAAAGACATTAATCCAGAACCAGCTTCGATCACTA
>JABUQX010121254.1:20000-33463 GCA_015478945.1 Trachelipus rathkii
AAACAATGTCTACAATATCTGCGATTATATAATATATAAGATATATAAAATCATAAACACATATAAAAACATAAAAATTAAAAAAAAATAAATATATTAATAAACTCGTTTTACTAACCTTACATAACTGGATCAACCAAAAGAATGAATGAACAAGATAAGATAGGAACACTGTTTATACCAAAATTATATATTGAATGGTTGGTTGTTTGGGACTTACTACACTTAAAAATCAGTATTTATAACAGTATAATAAAATAAAAATTTTAAAACATATATAATGAAAATTATTAAATTAAAATTAAAATAAATTAATTAAGTTGGATTGAAGATAAATCAGAGTTGAGTTCAGACTCCAATTCATGAATGTAGAGGCTCTCCAAGATTTTCCTGTCGCGAGAATCAGTGATGGAGGCAAGAATCGAGAAGTCATTGGTAGTGATGGGATGGTCTTTATCATGGCTATGGCTGCGTTTAGATGAAAATTCAGGCGAGGACAGAGGAAGATTGGTGCGGAAAGGAAAAACCTTATGTTTGGCAATTCTGATGCAAAGTTGTAGGCCTGTCTGGCCTACATAGCGGGCATTACAGCCAGCACACTTATACAAGTAGACTATCGAGGAGTGCAACTCTTTATGGATTAAATCTTTGGATCTGAAGAAGTTACTAAGTTTGAAGTTATTAGTAGGAATGAAAATAAAGGTGGCAAAAACAACCAAAATGAAGAAAAGGAAAAAACAAAAGCAATAAAAAAAACCAAATCAGAAAATTCCAAGAAAAAGACTAAAGCAAACAACAAACGAACATTATCGATATGGATTTCTTTCATCATTCTCAATTAATATTGGATTATGGTCTGAAACTTATTTTGAATTCCACTACGAATCTTCAGGCTCCTTTTCCAATTCTGAATGGTTCAGTGCCGTCTCCCTTTTTTTTTTAATATATCCTGTATATACTTATAAAAGAAAAAATCTCAAAAACCGAATACTCTTTTCAAAACTGATATCATTCGACTTTCTAGATCCCTCCTGGTCGTCACCTCTTCAACTCGTTCCTAAAATGCTCCAGTTGAATGACGTCCATGTGGTGATTGTAGAACATTAAATTCTATACCAAACCAGAATCGCAACAAGTTCTTTTTCAAGAAGATCTCCATTAGTATGTCTCATCCAAGTGTCAAAGCTTCTCTTCGAAACGAAGAAGCTCATTTTTGGCCCATACGGATCAAGATATTCACGTATAGACTTAATCTTCTCACCAATGTCAAAATTCCAAGATTCATCGTCAAGTGACATTCTCCAAGCAATCTAATTTTCTCACCAATGTCAAAATTCCCTGATTTATCTTCAAATGACATTCTTCAAACAAACTTGTGTGCGATATATTTAATATTATGTTTAACATTTTGTATTTTCAGCATTCAAATATCTGTATGTAATAAGATATGCTTATATTTGAATGTTCCTTCTATTTTATGCATAACATTTTAAATTTTGTATACCATTTTGTATTTTGTAATCGCCCGTATTCAAATATTTGTATGTATGCTTAGATCTTTGGATGCGATCAGATATTTGAATATACTTTGCATTTCATGCATAATATTTTTTTGCATTCAAATGTTTGTATGTGTGCTTATATCTAACGGATATAATCAGATATGCTTGCATTTGAATGTACTTTTACTTTATTTATTATTCTTTTTACCTCATTGAAATGTTTGTATGCCTTTTCGAATGCACCCAAATATATATGCATTTGAATGATGGTTATCTTTTAGGTATTATATAACTATTATATTACTATAATATATAAGTATAATATATATATTATAATATTAATATTGGACGACTATATATTTTAGATTTATATTGTTAATATTAAATTGATCGTGAAAGTCTGAAATTGTGGGTTCGGTTATTCAGAAGTTAAGGAGATGAGGAGTCTGAATCTAGTATGAGTTTGAGTGTAGCTACTTTGGCAGCTGGTTCAGGCTCTCGGTCTGGGTGCTTTGGTATTAATTTGTTTTAGGAAATTAATCTTTGTTATAAGATTAGATTTAATTGGTTGTTAAAATTATATTAATTTTAGCATAAGATTCATAGAGATCTCTGACTATTTTGTATTTTCTCGTGGATCTCGTCTGCATTTGCAGATCGGTGTTGGTGTCATCAGCTCCAGGGCCTGAGCGCGTGTGCGCACACCACTCGCGCGCTTTCGCGCGACCGATCCGACGCAACGGGCGCGTGTCGCGCGCCCAATGTGCCTGCTATGGCTGCGATTCCGGCATCGAACCATTGAGCGAGATTACGCAAACGTGCTTCTGTATTTCTTTGTTTATATAATTTTTTTTTTTGGTTTTTTTTAGGAGTCTTTTATACCGATGGTCAGGTGGGTTGGGTTGTTTCAACGTTGGAATATGGAGGTTCTTTGCAAATATGTTATTATCTTTTTGGGTATTTGTATGTTATTTTTATATTTTAAATTTATTTATTTTGGTGCGTATTAATGTGTTTTTTGATACGCTTTGTTTCATGTTTGATAAGCGGTACAACGAGTATTGCGGTTTGATTATCATGGTATACTTTCTAAAAGCAATAATTCCATATACATATTCAAATTACCCACCATTCGCTGTCATCCTCTGTCCATTTCCGTATCTAGTTGTAGTTCTATTTGATTTCAAGATCCTTATTTTTTTGGATTAAAATGTTGTGTAAGTGTGTTTGATTGTGCATAACTTCCTTATACATTCAGGTTTAATCATATAGTATCATACAATCTCCTGCATGCTCTCTACACTAGTTACCCTCTGTGCTACTCATTTTTTCTATGATCTTATTCGATCTACATTTTGATGTTTTGTTCTTAAGGTCTGATTTAAGATCATATTTATCTGTTTTGTCTCACGATAAGAATGAGGGCAGTTTGATTACTAATAATACTTTAAGTATTTTTAATATTTAAGGTAATTAAATATTTGATTATTATTAATATTAGTATTTATATTAGCTTATTATAGTATTTTACTTTGTTGTATGTGTATGTGATATTGTACTGGGTTAGGATATTTTATCGTTATGGTTCGGCGTATAGTATTTAGTATAGTTATTAGATTACTTTTTAATTAGTGGATACGTATACTCTATTGACGGATTTGAACGACTATAGGTATTGTCGTATATTACCTTTTTCAGCAGTATATGTATTTATATGTATATTGTATAATTTTGAATATTGTGACATTGATTGTTATTTGTATATACATGGATGGACGGATAGTTTAGTAGGGGCTATATTTATATATAATTAGTAGCTATTACGAACTTTATTATATGTATGTAGGTATTTAGAGTTTATGTTTGTAGACATTTAGAATTTATAGTATATCATTTAGAAAAACAAGATGAGAGATATTATGAATTATAATATATATTATTGTAATAAATAATATTGCTCGAATATATATATATTATGTTATACTATATATATACGAATGTAATAATTTTGGTATTAAGATTAACTTATATTTTATACTAAGTATTAGGTATTAAATGAAATTACTATAATATATATACTATTATATATAATAAATATATATATGTATATAATATATATTATAGTATTATACAAAAATATAATAATAAGACTTAATATATTAAATATATACTATTAAATTAATTAGGCATATAATTAAATCACTCATGTACCCTTTATGATATATATTCTTTTTCTTTATCCTCTCCCAGGAATTGATTCTCATACTGGTCAGCCACGCAGGCATCTTTCTCCAGACGTCCCTCAGCTCATACTGTTCTCTTTCTCTCAAGCTTGCTCGTCATATTTGGTGAGCTGACATTTCTCTATGAGAGTTACTCCACCGATTCCGCAATCTCTTCTTCGAGTCTTTTACTTCCTTGTGTCCTTGACTGCCCTCCTGGTGTCCATTTCCATCTTACTTTTTCGGCATTCTCTCCTGCTTCCATCCTCATCACAGATTGTCCCACCATCCATACTTGAAAGTTACATTACAGGAAACAGTGTCATTCTTTCTCACCCCTATATCTTCTCTTAATAACTTCATTCCTTATGTGAGCTGTCTCTCCTACTCTTTTCCCATCATAGTTCTTAATATCCTCATCTCCCACCGCTATGTATTTCTACGCTCCTCTCTTTCTCGTGTTGTTGTCTCATGTTATTCGCGTACTCATGTACGAGCTGCTAGTGTCATCATGGAGGCAGTATGTACGTGCTGGTATAAAACTTCTACTTCATTTTATAACCATCTCTCATTGGCTGTATGAATTTTCTGTCTTTCATCATGGTTTAAGTATCTTCGAGCTTCATTAGACTAATAGCATTTCTTTCAGAGTTTAGTTATCGTATAGTAATCTTTATCTTCCAATCCACATCCTACCGCCTTCTTTAAATAACCATTCGTTCCGTAATTTAATTTTGCATGGTAATTTATTCTCTGCTCTTCTACCTTCTCTACTCAGTTCTCTCTAACTCTTAGATGCATTCTTCCTATACTCCTTTAGAGCTCACTTCATTCTCCTACCGTTAACTTATTTATTAGTAATCTCTTCGTCTTTCTGTTATGTATCATGTCTATCCGCTGCTTCCTTCTCAACTCACTTCTTTATTTGAATGTCACAGATAATTTGTCACTTTCACTCTATCTCCTCGCTCTCAACCATGCCGCAGTATTCGTGCGGCATTATCTATTAATGTTTCAATATTCTTCTGCCATCTCCGTTCTATTCACTTCCATATCCTACTCTGCTAGAACTCTTAAAACTCATTAATAGAAAGCAGTACCATCGTGCGATAAAACATCTCCACTGCTCACTTCTGTTTTCAACCTCCAGAAAACAATCTTAACGATTCTCGCTCTCATTCTAGATATTATCTATTATGGTTGAATTTCTCTATACAGACTTCTATCGGCCCTCTTTATCTAGCTCTCCTGCACTTTCCATAAGTTCCTTCCTCTCTATCTAAGCTTCTCAAGTCTTCATTCTGTCCGTTAGAAATCTACGTGAATCGATGCCTTTGGCAGATCGATGAGAAGCTACAAATTAATACTCTTGAGCATAACTCAAGTCTCTTATCCCGAGAGCACCATATTCTATGTTAGGATCAATAAGATGGTCCGTCGTCCTCTTCCCTTCTAATTACCCGTATTGTTTCCACCGACTCTTCGGCTTCTTAAAACAATTTCATGACTACAATATTTCTTTTGTATATTTTCGTCAGATGTTCCCATCAGTTTTGAGATACCCCTATATTATTATTTGCACGCTGTCCTAGATCTTCCTTTACCTTATATTATTCGTATTATTATTTCTTTGCCCCACCTTTCGGGCACCTTTCCCTCTCTCCCAACACTGTTCATCAGAACTTGATGATCTCCCTTTCGCTCCGTCTCCTTCACCTCCAAGCACCAACAACTCAGTCAGCCACTTTGTTGTATCCATCTTCTCTCCTGAGCTTTTACTCTCTTCTTCATCTCTTTTTTATAGCATCTTCATACTATCTCTCAGTCCGTTATTCTCCTCCGCCTTTCATCTCCCCGGCTTCCTCCTCCCTCGCTGATCTCGGCATGCTTCTTTTTGTCTTGTTCTCTTGTATCTAACATTTAGCTAGATTTCTTCATACAGTTATTTCTGGTTCCCAGTCTATCATTTTTTCCTCGTCTCTTAATATAATTTCTCTGTTTCTATTTTTTTATTTCTTACGTTATTAAATGGCTTTTGGTTTTTCTTATGATTCGCGCTTTTCGCTGCTATCTAAAGGTAGTTCTTTTTTCTTCCTGTCGCTCGCACATTGTTTTTTTTGGTCTCTCGTTTATTTCTCCTGCCATTCACTCTGTCCTCCATTCGTTTTTGCATCTCTCTCTCTTTACTGGGCTTTTCTGCCCTCATTTTCCTGCCTGTCACATAATCCTCCCTGCTGCGCTGTCTTACATTTCAGTTCCACTTATCATCATATTTCTCTGTTTTCTTTCTTATTGCTGTTTTTCACTTCTTCCGTTTCAGTAAATCAAAACACCCTCCTTAGTACCGTCCTACCCATCTTTTATTCCATACGTAGTTTCCTCTGCACTTCCCTGATACATCTCTGCTATTAGTCTTCGTTTTCACTCTCCATTACCTTAGGGTTTTCCTGCATTTCCCGTTCATAATTCTTTCGTGCTCGTTTCTTGTTTCGTTGGCAACTTCTCTCACTCAGATCTTCTGCCTCTTTCGCTCTCATTTACCTCTTCTCCATCTTCCCCTCTTCTCTTCATATCTCGCTTATCCTAAACAGTCTTATGATCCGTGCAGTTCAAGGACATACCTTGCCCTGGATCACCTTTATATCATTCTTTATCATGTGCCTTTATCGAGACTATCACATGTATGCTTATCATCCGATTTGATCGAATTGTTCCGTTACCATGATTCCCATCTATACCATTGTGAAAGCATGCGATTCTCTAGTGCTTTGTAAAAACCGTGTTTAATGTTTATTTTATGATCTTCTTTCTCACACAAACGACTCTAAACGCCTCTTCCCCTCCATGGTTTCTGTTCTGTCCTCCTCTACAAAATGTCAATACTTTCTCCATCTCTCTTTCTCTTTCTCTTATGCTTTGAAATCACTCCCAATCAACACGCACCTCATCTCCCCTCTTCCATCCATTCCCCCACCTTCCCTTCTTCCATCAATTCCATCTCAAATCAGTTTTTTCCTCCTCTGAGGGCCCCTGTTGTGGTGCATATACCTGGATATTTTCTATTTACTTTATTTCGGCCTATTGGTCTTCAACACCGGGCACATCATCAACCTCGTCATATTATAATTTTCACTCTCTGTATAGCATGGTTGACAGTCTTGGTCCTCACTATCAATTCCGATACAATGCTCGAGGAGTAGTGGTGGCTGTTATTCTGCTGGTTGTTGATGTGGGTTTTCCATGACTTCTTATTCCTCTCCCACTCTTCCAAAATAATCATCAAGAACAAATTCCTTCTCTCCATTCTCTTTTTAACCCTCTTCACATCCCTCACTCTCATCTCCGCCATACCTCTTTCTATATCTATCCTTCTCTCTCTTTTCATGATTCTATTATCTCCTCCTCTATTTTCTCCATAGTTATCGTAACAGTTAAAGAAGCAATCCTATAATTTTGAAAGTGTTTTCCCTGTTTCCTAGTCCCGTAATCTACGCATAAAGTGCCGTCTAAAGGTCGTCTCCGGCTTCCGAGGCTCGTCGCTTGAGTTTTGCAAGCAGTTTTATTAAACGGAAAGCGCTTGCTAGGTCCTATCCTTCCCTAGCCATTACTCTCTTCTAGTCTCGAGGACCACTCCTGGTGTCCTCGTTGCCCGGTTCACGATCTGGGACGCAATTTAAGAATGAAACCATTATTATATAATATATATATTATATTAGTTATTTTATATTGGTTAGTATGATATTAATATATGTATTGTATTAGTTATAATATCAGAATATATTATTATATTATTAGATATATTAAATATTATATATATAATATTATATTTGTATAATATATATTTATTATATTCAGTTATTTATTTACTGAAAAGTCTAAATTTTAGATATAGAATTAAATTTGTTTGGTAAAATTTCGGTGACCAAAATCAAACAGAAATTTTTTAGTTTTGCAATTATTGATATGAGTGATATTATTATTATTATTATGTATTTAATTCATTATTCTATTATTTTATTGTTGTATATCTATGATTATTATTATTTTATTATTATTATTATTTATGAATTTATTATTATAGTATATCGTATTCATTTGGTATTTATGTAATTATTTATTATATTAGTATTATTTTAGTTATTTTTCATTTATTTATTTATTTATATATATCTGTAATTTTTAATTGATTTTTAATTTTTTAATAAGTACATTATCTTATTTAAGGTTGACTGTATGCTTGTTATGATTAATTATTTGGTTTGAAGTTTGAAAAGTTAAATGCAATAATATTTTAAGATTTAGTCTAGCCTGTTTATTTGTTTAAAAACTTGCAAAGTAAACATGTAAATTTAACACTAAACATGTAATTAGAAAATTTAGACTAGTTTAAATTTTTATTTAAAATCGAATTTAATATTAAATGTTTGGTATTACACAAAGTTGTTAGATTGAGTTTTAATGTATGTATTTGCATACATGAGAATGTCACTTTTCAATTTTTTATTATTATTATTTAGCTTGATTGAACAGGATTTTTTGTTCCTATACCATATAAGGTCAATACTAACTAACTAATAACTAACCACAACATCTTCGAAAACCTAACTAAAAATATAAATATAAACTAATCTAATCTAACTAACTAACTAACAACTAATCAAACTATACTCTACTAATTTATACATATATATAGTTTTATTATATATATATATTTTATTATATAATGTTATATATATATATCTTACCCTAATTAACACTGCTATATATTTCAGTATTATTGATATCGATATTAGATAATCTATCTTTAATATATATCTCTAGAGAATATAGTCTATCTTGAATTCTAGATATATTAATCTTATAGTATATATATGTTCTGAAAACTTGTCAATTCAGCAAATTTTTGTCTGTATGGATGATAATTACCCAGAGTTTTATTGCTCTGTATGGGGAGTCTGTTAGTTATCTTTTACTGTGTGATAAGACTTTTGGAATCGGTTGGGTCTAATGTTAGCATTTAGTTCTGTGCTTAAGATTTCAGATTGTTTCAAATATTATATCTCTTAGTTCTGGTAAAATGTTATTTGACTTTATTAATATGAAAACTTTGTTACGTTATCATCACTTTCGCAGGTCGTTTATGTGATAGCGATTAGCCTCTCACAAGGTTAGGTAGTAATAATTGTTTGTTAAATTATTACTATATTCATGGTAATGTAAAAATTAACATTCAGGCTTTCATGTTAAGAGCATTGTGTTTGAAAAAAAAGTGTGACTAGCTTACGTTTTGGATGTCTACTGTTAGTGTTACTTTGGACTGGTCGTTAGAGCTCGCTAAACTTTTTAACGTCAACCAGTTTATTCTGTTTAAGTATGGAGTAGCGTTTGTCGTTGTGAGGTTATAAATTTCATTTAATTAAAAAATATTGGCAAGTCATTTATTAATGTTGGAAATGATTATTATTATTGTGACAGAAGGGAGATTGTTTGATCATCTTTTATATAAGAAGCTTGATTTTAGTTATTATTATGCCAAATAATAAATTGATATCGAAAATTGACTTTGACATGTCAATATACTCAATAGTGTCATCTCGTACGATGGATATTCCCGGATGGGTGACAGCGCATGGTGGCTGATGGTTGTTTTGATTTTACTCGATTGGAGACGTAATATGAGTAAATTTTTAGGTTATAAACAAAAATATTTATTCACAAAGTTTATTTATTTATTTATTTATTGGCGGTGAAAATTAGGTTGAAACTTAATTGAGGAACCTGATCATCATTCGAAACTACAGATGCCGGCAAATAACGCTTATAATAAATTGAGATCATATTGTTGTTCATGCATGAAGTTTTATTACCTATATCACCGCCGTTAGGGCTCCTACATTACCGTGCTGTCTCTTCACTTCCTCAGAACTCCTCCTTCCTCATTCTTACATTCTTCTTCCTTCCGCCTTCCTCCTTCTCACTCTTTCTTCTTCTCTTCTGTCTATTTTTAATACATCTGTCCTTGCATTCATGCATTTTCTTCTTCTTTTTTTTTTTTTTTTCAAACTGAGTACCCTCTCCTCCGGGTGGGGTCACACGGTACTCCACTCCCGTCCTCCGACTACCGACACCTCTATCGCTGTCGGGCCAGTTTCAATCTTTCTACGTAGTTTTTTATTTAGAGGGGGGCAGCGTCCCCTTACGGGGGGACCGCAGAGGGACCGTAATCTCGTCTCCGACGAGATACGTCATCATATAGCTCACGTCCAAATTGTTAGCCCGATCGTTAAGCCCTAACCCATGTCAAATATAGCATCGGAGCCAATAGGCTGAGTACAGCAGCAGGAGCCTAAAAAATATATAACTAATAATAATAATAAATCAATAATAAAATAAGTAATTAATAATAAAAATAATAATAAACATAATATAATAATAATAATAATAAATAATAATCAATAATTAATATAAGAAAAAACTTTCAGAGCGAAATGAATACGGCAATTGTTGCGGCGCGGTGCATGCGATGCTTGTGCGGTGTGTGCGTGCCGGTGCTGAAGGACACACAGACGAGACGGCGAAGGTTAATAAAACCTAACTCCAGAACGTGTTTGCCTTCGGAAAACATTCTTCGACGATAATAATAATTAATAATAAAAAATAATAATACATAGAATGTCTAAGTGTGTGTGTGTGTGTCGTGTGCGCGCTCTCGCGCTAACTGACGTAATCTTCGTCTGTGCGAAGATCTACGTCATCACGGTCGCTCGAGACCTAACGCTATTTAAAGCTAATCTGATCGCTCCAGATCAACGCCACAAGGGCTAAGCGCAAATCCGTATCGACTACCTCGGGGTGACCCACCCTCCTATATATCATTCCCTACGAGGAGCATGAAATTTACAACGGATTCGACTATCCCTAGCATAGATTATATTTCCAAGTTGATACGACCAAGACTCTATGTGCCTTCAATAGTCGAACAAAGACTGCTAGAGTACGTGCGGAGCGGGCATTCCTACTCATAGTTTACAGTACTATAGATATATATATATATAATATATACTATGTAGTATATATAATATATAATAAGAATACATAATATATTATATATAATATGTATATATAACTATAATATATATATATATTATATATATTATTATACTATATATATTATATATAATATATATATATTATTGTATTATAATATTATAATGTTAGGGTAGTAGTATATATATTAGTGTATATATCTTTGTTTTTATAAACTACAACTCATTACTCTCATAAAACTACAATATGCTACGAGCAAAATTTATATCCAGTGGCTGTTTTACTGTTTCGAAACTGTAAAAAAAAAAAAAAAAAAAAAAAAAAAAAAAATCATTATCTCAAAAACTAAAATACGCTACACGCGAAAAGGAATACATTTCTGGAATCCTTGTAAAATTTTACAAAGGAAATTCTCAGAATAAGTGGAATAAATAATAAATAAAAATAATAAAATAATGGGGCATTGTTTTTTTTTTTTTAGTAGCAGGGGACATAGTGTGCGTAAATATATATATATGATATATTTATATTATAGTTATATCATTATAATATATATATATATATATATATATACTATATATATATAATATATATATATTACTATATATATATCATTTGTAAAGGTATTACATGACGCAAAAATGTGGGGGCTCGGAGCCGACGGGGAACAGAGGTGGTGGACGTTTTCCATACCGCGTAGGGGAGGGGTGTGTAAGGAACCCGCCCGCGACACCCAAATCCAAAGGAGCCGGGGTTCCGGAGACCTCCCCGAGGGGGGAATATTGTCCTACCCCGTAGAACCCCGGAAGGCCGAGAGACCCCGACTCCTGCCCATCTTTGCGGTTTACCCTTGGGGTCTTCTTTAGTTAAAAAAAAAAAAATTAATAGAAAGGCTATTTATTTTAACGAGTAACCATAAAGGTCTCTAAATAGGCTCTCTAACATATTACTATAATTATTAACAAAATTTTTTTGTTTTTTTTACATTTACGTCTGTAAATTTTAACCAGGATTCCAAACAAATATTTCTTTTTCGTGTAGCTATTGTAGTTTTGAGATATTATTTTTTTTTTTTTCTTTCCGCACTAAAATGTTACCCCATGATCCCAACAATGTATTCCTTTCCCTGTAGCTACTATTGTAGTTTTTGAGATATGAGTTGTAGTCAAAACCAATATGCACATAATAATATGATATAATTATATATATATATATTATAATATATATATATATATATATATATATATATATATTAGTATATAGTATAGTATATATATATATATATAATATAATAATATATAATATATATATATTATATATTATAATAAGTATATCAAATGAAGAATGAGAGGGAAGAGAAGGAGTTGCAATTTTGAGAGTGTACTGTGGTACAAATTGCTTGTCGACTTTGTTGTGTGTGATCCTAGAATTCAATGGTTAAATTTAAGTTTTTTTTCAAGGTCAAGGTATGTGTTTGTTGTAACATTGTCCATTTGAGGGAACGTTTGATGAGAGTACGGATTTTTTGGATAATCTGAATGTTGCCTTCTGGATTGGGTGAGTAGGAGCTTCAGATTGATAGTTTTGGGGGACCTGAATGGTTTGGATAGGTGATCTAAAAAAGGGATGGGTCATAACAGTGCCTTTGAGCTGAGGAAGAAAATGAGAATGTAGAATGAATTTTGATTTCTGTAAGGAGAGGTATGTGTGTAAGTTAAACTCTTCGACGACAAGAGTATCCATAAGTATACCTAGAGTTGGTGTAAGTAGAGATGTATCGATGTGAAAAGTATGATATGATTTGTTTGGTGAGAAGGACATGAAGTATGTGTTGGATTTAATCAGTGAAGGTTTTAGGAAAGGATTATCGGATAATATGTGTCTATGTAAATTAAGTTGGAGTAGGAGGAAGGGATACAAAGAAGCTAGTAATATTAGATTAGAAAGTAAGGTGATATAAGTAAGTGTAAGAGCGCTCGCTAGTAATCGGTTGAATGTGAACAAAACTGAACAAATCTGGGCAAATGAAGGAAGAAATGTATTAGTAGCAACAGGAAATGTGTGGATCTGCTAAGTAGGAATAAGAATGTAACAGCGAATGGTGAATGAGCGGTTGAAAGCGTTACAAGGTTAAAGAAGCGTGGTTTGAATTCTAAATGCAAATGAGCAATTTCAAAGAAAGATGCTTGAATAATATAGGAGGAAAGAAATACTAAAGGTGTTATACGTAGATAAACAAGATAAATAACAGTTTGGAAGAGTATGAATGAGCGACATACAAGGAATACGGAAGCCTTCTGGCAAGGAAGCGGCGAATAGGTTAAGAATGAGGAATAAGTGGGAATCGCTTAGAATAATGAATAGGTGGTGTGTTTGTCACTTTGATTGAATGGGCATGGAGGTGTGAAGAAAACACTTGAAAATTCTGCTATCATATTAACAGTAATGATGAGATGTTAGTGAATGTGTGTGTTGGGTTTGATGTGCAAGAAGGAATAGGTATTTGGGGATTAGGTTTATTTATAAGGAGGAGGTAATGGGTAGAGTGGAAAGTTGAAGAATGTATAATCTGCAGAGGTATAATGAAATTACTGAGTGAATGAATGCAAAGGGCAGCGAGATGGTTGATTTGATGGACGGGCTGGACAAATTGAATTTGTGTAATGGACGATGTGGGAAGTGGTTATAAACG
>JABUQX010121255.1:0-2500 GCA_015478945.1 Trachelipus rathkii
GGAGAGAGAGAGAGAGAGATGAGAGAGAGAGAGAAGAGTATTGTAATATTGATAAATATGGGTTGAAATAATCTCTTAAAGAAATTCTAACTATAATTCAAATATAAATAAAATAAAAAAATAAAATTTAAAAACTCAATTCGTCCAACATATCAAAAATCTTTCAATTTTATAAAAGTTACCATTTTAAAAAGTTCTTTTAAACCAGTTTATAAAAAATAGAAATTTAAGAAGAAACAATTATATTAAAAATATATTAATATATATATATATATATATATATATATATATATATATATATATAGTTATATATATATATATATATATATATATATATATATATTATATATATATATATATAATCTTATAAATATAAATATAAATAATATATATATATATTTTAATTATATATTTTATTTATATATAATATATATATATATTATATATATAATAATTATATATATATATTAATATATATATATTATATATATTATATATATTATATAATATATAAATAATATATATATATATATATTATATATATATATATATATATCAAATTAATATAGAAAATGAAATTTAATTTATTTTTTTCCTAATTTATGTTAAATAAATTAAAATTAAAAAAAAAAAAAAAATTCATAAATAATAATAATAATAATAATAATAATAACAACAATACAATTACTAATACTAATAAAAATATTTATAAAAATACTACAGCTATACAACATAATAAATATATATAATAACAATAACAAAATAATAATAAAATAATAATAAATAATAATAATAATAATAATAAAATAATAATTAATATTCATATAATAATAGTAATAATAATAATAATAATAATTAATAATATAATAATAATAATAATAATAATAATAATAATAATAATAATAATAATAATAATAATAATAATAATAATAAAAACGAGTAAACAACTCAAAAAATATATTTTTTTGATCCTATTTCAGTTTTCTTATTTATTTACTGGCAAGGGCCCACCCATAAAGACTAAGTCATGGTAATATTGCATAAGTGGTTCAAACAATAACTAATAACCTAACCTAACCTAACCCAACCTAACCCCTGTGGCGGGTTAGTCCCCCCCATATACAACAAAATCCTATGATGAAGGCCAGAAGTGAAAAAAACTGAAATCAAAATTAACTCAATATAGTTAAGGACAAATACGACCAGGCAGAAAAATTCATCAATTTACTTGCAAAAACTTTAAAAGGTAACAAATAAAGTAACAAATATTTATTTGGTTGCTGCAAATTCTTTTTTGTTCTCTCTTATTTGCAAGTAAGTAAATAAAGATAAAGTGCTAGGGAACCCACACATTAAAAAATAAATAACCATTTGATTCATTTATTACATATAAATTAAATAAACTAACAGATTAAATTTCATTTTTAGTTTGAGCTAAACTAATAATAATAATAATAATAATAATAATAATAATAATAATAATAATAATATAATAAATAATAATAATAATAAAATAATATAATAATATAAATAATAATAATAATATATAATAATAATAAAATAATAATATAAATAATAATATAATAACAATAACAATAACAATAATAATAATAATAATAATAATAATAATAATAATAATAATAATAATAAATAATAATAATAATAATAATAATAATAATAATAATAATAATAATAATAATAATAATAATAATAATAATAATAATAATAATAATAATAATAATAATAATAATTATAATAATAAAAATAATAAATAAATAAATAAATAAAGGTTATGAAAAGTCCCATTTTGCCATAAAGAGTACAATGAAAATTTTAAAAAAAATTAAAAAATATAAAATTCAATCCCCGCCCTTCCCCATTATATTCAAAATTCATTTAATAGGTAAAAATTATATAAAGTTTCTCTTAAATATAAAAATATAGTTCTCATTTTTCTATATATTTTTGTAGTAAAAACTTAAAAACCAATATTTGAATTTCCATACCTTTATTTTTTAATCATCTTGTATTTTCTGTTATTTGATTTCAAAACGCTAGGAAATAGTGGGAAAGCTCTTGGTGTTTAATTTAAAACTAGTAAATATTATATATATACCTACGGTATATTCCATGATAGTTAATAACATTTAAGATATCGATATATCGGTAACTAAATATTTATATATCGGATATTTATATATATTATATATTATATATATATATATATATATATATATATAGTATATAATATATTATATATATATATATATATATAGGGTGCGGCAACATAACTTCCTTTTTTGCAAAACGCAATAAAACACATGTTATGATTCTGAACATCTTTATTTCATATTATAATGTAGGTACATATCTAAAGTAATGTTTTACACAGTTTTGAAAATCATATCAGATAGGTGCCGACCCCCACTGTCCATACACTGAATAAGCCGATTTTTGGCGTTTGTCATGACCCTTACCAGCATAGCAGCGGGTATGTTGG
>JABUQX010121255.1:15000-17500 GCA_015478945.1 Trachelipus rathkii
GGGACCCCTCTCAACCCTTAAACTATCGATCAATCCCTTTAACATCAGTTTTTTCTAAAGTTTTCGAATCTATACTTAACAAGGTCGTCTTGGTCCTATGTCCTTTGACATTCGTGTGAAACTTTTGCTGTGTCGTTAGCCATATCAAACCCCTTCGATAAAGTCTAGCTCGATGCCTTGATTTCTATCCTTATCTCTTTGAAGGTATATCCTTCTTTGCGGCCATATATCTGCTTTCTTTTCCAATCGCTCTAAAGCAGCTTTTGTAGAAGGCAAATGTTCATCCATTAAATCTATAAATAGTGGTGTTCCTCAGGGTTCAGTTTTACAACCCTAACTCTGTTTCTACTTTTCATTGATGACCTCTCAATTACTTCTTCACCTATTCACTCCTATGCCGACGACTCCACCTTTTAGAAAGACGTCCCCACCCCCAAAAGCAAATAACTAACGCTAGAGTGGCAGACTTGGAGCAACTAACCTCTGAATTTTTTCGAATTTCGAATTTGGGGGACATTGAGAAGGTGTTTGTTTTCAATGACTCAAAAACTCAATTCTTATATCTTTCTACTCAACATAATTTTCGACGCAACCATAAAATCTTCGAAAAATCCCAACTCAATCCTTCGACAGCAGTCAATATTCTTGGTGTTTCTTTTTCTCGTGATCCTAATTGAAAGGGTCACGTGATCTTTGATGGGTATTCTAAGGCGCCATCAGAATTTCTTCACTTTACCCCAGTTGCTTCCTCTTTATAGTCGCATCGTTCGACTCTGTATGACCTATGACTCATAACTCTGGGTTGGTTCACCTCACACAGCTCTCCTTGATAAAGTAAAGTCTAGGACGTTTCGTTTTATCAACTCTCCTGCTCTCACTAGCTCTCTCTCTCTCTCCAGTCCCTTGCTCCCTCCAGTCCATTTCTCTCTCCAGTCCCTTGTTCTCTCCAGTCCTTTGGTCTCTCCAATCCGTTTATAGCAGACGAATTGTTGTGTTATATTCTCTTTATTCCATCCATATTACGATGAACACTGCTCTCCTAAACCCTTAAATTACAAACCTCTTACATTGAGAAAGGTTCATGTGATACGGCTTTCTACACAGTATCATCCTTTCTTAATCCAACTCCCTAATCCCCAGACTTAACAGCTATGCACAATCTTAGATGTAATCCACTGATAAGCTCTGTAAATCACTCCCTTTATTTACTTTCCCAAATGTCTTTGGCTTGCGCACTATCAAACATCGTGTATTATTCTATTGAGGACTTTAATTGGCTTTAACTTGAGAATTTCCCCCGACCTTAATGAAATTTGATAATCCTCTGACTTTCCATTCAATGTGAAATATATATATATATATATATATATATATAATATATATATATATATATCTATATATTATAAGTATATATAATATATATATATATTATATATATATATAATAGTATATATATATTATATATATATATATATATATATATATATATATATATATATATATATATATATATATATAATATATATATATATATATATAATATATATATATATATATATAATATATATATATATATATATCTCATATAGATATATAATATATATATATTATATATATATATATAGTATATATATATTATATATATAATATATATATATATATATATATATATAGTATACTATAAATATATTATATATATATATATAATATATATATATATATTATATATTATATATATATATATATTCTATATATATTAATATACATATATATATAAACTTAACTCGTGCCCAAATTTTTGTCTAAGTTCCTTTTGAACTGTGAACCATTGCTAAAACGGCCGATATGTTTTTTTAAAAAAAAACGCTACAGCTATTCAGCTACCGGCGGATCTTTTTTTCGAACATCACTGCCACTATATATAATATATATATATATTATATATATAATATATATATATATTATATATATATATAGTATATATATATATATAATAAATATATATATCTATATATAATATTATATATATATTATATTAATATATATATATATAATATATTATATATATATATTATATATATATATATATATATATTATATATATATTTATATATATATTAATATATTATATAATAGTATATATATATATATATATATATATATTATATTATATATATAATATATAATATATTTAATTATTTATATAGGTATATATTATATATATATATATATATTTATATATATATATATATATATATATATATATATTATATATATATATATATATATATATATATATATATATATATATATAAACTTTCCCTATTAACCTAACCAAACTAAACTATCCTAACCTAACCTAAAATAACCTAACCTCACTTAGCCTAACCTAAGCCCATTTAGTTGGTGCTTTAATTTAATGCTGTTCTGTTTGTCTTGTTGTCATGGCTGTGATTGCTGTTGTTGTTGTTGTTTGTTGTTTGTTGTTGCTGTTGTTGTT
>JABUQX010121255.1:22500-35000 GCA_015478945.1 Trachelipus rathkii
AATATAATATATATATATATATATAGTACTATATATTATAGTAGATATATATATATATATATATATAATAGTATAGTTATATATATATATATATATATATATATATAATATTATATAATATATATATAGTATAGTATATATATATATATATAATATTACTATATATATATATATATATATATTTATTAATAACGTGTTTTTCTATGATTTCTTCGTTTCTTTCTGTTATAATTCCCTTTTATTAAAGACTTATTATTATATAGATTTCAGTTCAAATTATTTTAAATCTATATTTATATTGTAACTCATGCTGAATCCTATTTTAACATAAAAAAAGATTGCAAAATGTATATAAAATTTTCAAAATTTTATCAATTTCGAGCAAGAAAAATACATTTTCTTTTTCAAAAAGTATATTACTATATTCTATTGAAATCAATATATATATATATATATATGATATATATAATAGGATATATGATAGTATATATATATATATATATATATATATTTATATATATATATATAATATTATATATATATATTATAGTTATAATAAATTCCCCAATTTTCTGCAACAAGCTGTTGTGATCATGTCGGCGGTTGCTTTGTATTATATAATACTATATATATATAATATATATATAGTAGTATATATTATATATGTTATATATGATAGAGTATATAGTATATAATATATATATATTATTATAATAGTAACTTTTTTTCTCACAGCCTACTGGTGGTCGGCCATGTCGGTGACGCCTAGACTTGGTTGGTTGCTCCTGTAACCCAGAAGCACCCTAAGAGAATGCCATGTTAACCCAGCAGGAGTTCCAAGCACCCTTCAATGAATTTAAATAAGGACCTAGCTTTAGACAGTGATATCGAAGCAGAGACTTTCGAACTGTTGCGGATCCATTTTGTTTTTGAAGGAGGCGTATTGGAGCAGTGGTAAAGCTTTCCTCTAGCATTGATTTAACGGCTACCGTTGTCGATAGTTCGAGTATTAGAGTGAGTCAGATTATTCTCCGTCTTATATATATATATATTATATATATAATATATATATACTATATATAATATTATATATATATATATATATATATATATATATTATATTATATAATATATAGTGATTTAATATAAATATGCATACATATATATAATATATATAGTGATATATAAGATATATTATATAATATATATATATATATTATAGTATATATTATATATATAATTAATAGTAATATAGTAGTATAGTTATAATACCTGTAGATACCGCATATTAAAATATTTGAGAAATTAGATTTGTAGAAGAGACTGAAAAATTCTATTGCGTCTTAAGAACAGAAGGGAAAAAGTTGTTTGATGCTTGTTTATTATATATATAGTTTTTTTATATCTATTATAGATGTTAATTTTTTATATTATTATTATATATATATAATATATTTTATTTATTTAATAATATTTATTATCTTTTTTTTTTTATTATTATATAATATTTTATTTATATTGTATAAGATCATTTTCTCTTATAATGATATAAATGCTCTTAATAATTATCGTCTTCCACATTGTCTCTATTATTATATATTTTTATATTTTATAATTTATTATATATTTTTTATTTTTATTTTATATATATATTTTTATATATGTATATATAAATGATGAGTTATATAGTATATAGTATAAAATATATATATATATAATATATATCTATATATATTAATATTAATATATATTTATATACTTATATATATATATATAGATATATATATATATTATTTATATACTATATATATATATATATATATATACATATTATTTAGTATTATTATTATTTAATATTATATATATTATAATCGATAATAAGGATCTCTCTATATATTAAGTTTCTTCTGTAAATAGTTTTTTATCTGATTAAAATGTAAACTGTTCTCTTATATAAATTTCATTTTAATTTATTAATAGATTATTAGATTATATTATTTATTATTATATATATATTTTTTAATTCGTTTTTAATGGAATGCTAATTCCTTTGTATTTATACTATTGTATTATAATATATATTTATTATTAACTTAGTATGTTTATATCAGTTGGTTTTTTACTTTTTGGTTTATTTAAATTATATTTATATGTATTTTTATTATATTATTTATTTTATTATATATATATTAGGTATATGTGTGTGTGCCTCTCTATATATATATATATATATATTATATATATGATATATTTATATATATATATAAGAAATGTGGAATATATATATATAATATTATATCAATTAGTAAACTAAGTGCTATTTAATGTAACTAATTTTAAACACATATTTATATTTTGGCCATAGTTTAAATCGCAATATATTAGCTACATATTTATATATATATAATATATAGTATATATAATATATTTACTATATATATAGTATAAACAGCGTCCTCCCCATCCGGGGAGGCATTTTAGTGCAACGGAAACTCATCTTCTTGCAGGAAGAGAAACGCCATATAAACAAACTTATTTGTAAACATAAGTGTTTACACGTTTTTAATTTTCCCTTGTTGAATAAAACATATTTTTAAGAGAATTGTACTAGAATAGAGCAATTCCAATAAAAAAACATTATATATATATATATATATATATATATATATATAATTATATATATGTAATATAATATATATATTATATATTATATATATTTATATATATATATATATATTATATTTATATATATATATATTAGTTATTATATATATATATAGTATAGTATAGTATATATATAATATATTATATATAATATATATAATAATATATATGATATATATATATATAGTATATATAATATAGTATATATATATATATATAGTATATGATGTATTATATATAATATTATATTATATATATATAATATAGATTATATATTATATATAATATACTATATATATTAGTAATATTTATAATATATATATATATATAATAATATGATATTAATATATATAATATATATCTAGTGATAGTATATATATATAGCAATGATAATATATATATATATATATATTATAATATATATATATACCTATAGTACATAGATGTATGCTACAAAATAATTTACGAAATATATTTATAATATAATTGCGACACAAATTTTTAATATATACTTTATATATATAATATAATAGTGTGTGTGTGTGTGTGTGTGTTGTGTGTGGGTTGTGTGTAAATGTAATGTATGGTGTGTATGTGAAGGGGTTTAGTATGTGTTTGTGTATGGCGTGCTTGAATGTATATCACACAAGATGTCACAGAAAGAGTAATCTTAAGTTATATAAATAAGTAACTTAAAATAAAAAAAAATCTTATTAATATTAATTAAAGAAGTAAAGTTCTAAAGAATTTTCGAATTTTGTGTGAAATTTTTTTAAAAAATTCAATATATAGTAGAAAAAAAAGAAAAGACAAAATAAACAAATAATATTCATATTGTTTTACAAAGAAAACCTCTAATATTTTGAGAGAAGAGAGAGAGAGAGAGAGACGAAGAGAAAGAGAGAGAAGAAGAGAGGGAGAGAGGGAGAGAGAGAAGAGAGATGAGAGAGAGAGAGAGAGAGAGAGAGAGAGAGAGAGAGAGAGAGAGAGTCTTCATATGTAAAGATAAAAGTTATAAATCGTCCTATGGAGTATTGTATAAATTTAAGTTAATCACGGATGTCAGTATATATATATTAGTAGTATATATTGTATATACGTATATATATATGAATATTAATATATTATATATATATCAATAATATATAGTATAATATATATAGTATATATATATATTATAATATAAATATATATATATATATAGTATATATATATATACTATATAACTATATGAGTTTATAAATATATAATAGTCTATATAATAATATATAATACATTAATTAAATTTATACATTTACATATTTATATTATACTAAAATATGTAGTATATATGTATATATATACTGTATTAGGTAGTATAAATATAATAACGCTATATTTAATAGGTACGTTATAGTATATGAAATAATAATATGTATATATATAGTACATAATATATATATGTAGGTAAATATAATATTATATAGTATATCTATATATATAGTATCTATATGTATATATATATAATAGTAGTATAATATAATAGTATATAATATATATGATATAATATATATAGATGATATATAGTAATATATAGTATATGTGTGTGTGTGAGAAAAAGAGGGAGAGAGTGAGGTGTTGGCAATAAATTAATTAAAGTTTGATCTTGCGTGTTGAGATGATAGCTTCAGTGAGAAGCAAGAAATCTCTATCAATTAGAAGCGGAAAATCAAATGATGATTTTCTAAAGCCCTTTTATGAAGATTTCATTGATTTTAGGCTTCTCAAGAACGATAAACTTAAAGGCCTGGTCATGTTATATCGAATTAAAGTAAAGTAACTTCTTTTTAGATTTGGACCATCAATATTTTTTGCATTTTTTTGTTTTCATTTGAAGGGTTAAGTATTGTTTTATAGATATCTATCGTATCTACTATCTGATCTGATCTAGTCTAGTCTATTATCAGTCTATCTTATCTAGTCTATCATCTGCCACTGATTTTCTGTCTCTACCATGTATACATCAGCATCCTGCTCGCTCCACTTTTCTTTCCTAATTTCTCTATTTTGCGGTCCTACTTGCTTCTTCTCCTGCTCTCTCCTCTCGTCTCTCTCCTCTCTCTCTCACTCTCTCATACTCTCTCTATCTCTCTCTGGCTCGTCGTCATCCCTCATATTACATAGTTAAAAAGATAATTAACAATTTAAACGAGTCCTCATCAAAGTAACAATGACCTTATTATTAAATAACCGTTTTTAAAAATCGTCAATAAATATAATTTTACGTCCCTCAAAAATATCTGGAATGTGAATTTTGAGATTGCTATCTTAGACCACTGTATTTTAGACTTAATTTCTTCCCCCCCAGACGCCCAAGCTTTTCTTTGTACATTTAAAAAAAGTGGTTAATTAAAAAAGAGAAGACATAGAATAACAACCTTTTGCGTGGGTTTATTAGAAATGTATGTGAATTAAAATGTAAAATTAAAAATAATAATACTGAAAATTTAAAAAAAATTTAGGTTTCAAGTAATATATATATAGTATTCATATAATATTATATATATATATATATATATATATAATATATATAGTATAATATACTATATAATATTATAATATATATATAGTATTAATATATATATATATATTTTAATATTATTATATTATATAAGTATATATATATAATCCTTAGTATATGATATATATATATATAATAAGTATATGTATAAATATATAGATATATATATATAAATTATATATATATATATATATATAATATAGTAGAAATGATAGTATATATATAATAGTATATATATATATATTATATATATAACACACTATAAGTATATATAATATTATTATATTATAGTATAGTATATAATATATATATGTATATTATTTATGATATATATATATATATCATGCTCTGTATATATATATATATATATATATATATATATATTATATAATAGTATATATATATATTATTATATATAAGTCTGTTATATATATATAATAATATATATATATAATAACTTAAAATATTGGAAATAAAAGAGTACATATATTAATATATTTAAAGATAAGAAAAAAAGTATTAAGGAGGAAAGTATATTAAGCAGTAATTAAAAATGAGTATAACTAAAAACAGACAGTTGGATTAAACAATCATAATAAGTATATACCAAACATGAGTGTATTAAATATATAGTTTATTATAATATTATACGAAATATAGTAATATGAGCGGGCACTATAATAATGATAATTATAAGAATATAAGTAAATAAAAATATATATAATAATATATAATAGATAATAAGTAATATAAAATAATAAAATAAGTCTATTTAAATTATATAAATACTAATAATAATATATAATAACGATAAAAAGTGATATAAATATATCTATTAATATATAATATTCACAAAAATATTAATACAGATAAATAATATATATAATTTATAAATATAGAAATAAATACTGATATTAATTATATTATATAAAATTAACTATTAATAATAGATATATAAATAAGTATTTTATAAATACTATAATAATTAGATATAATTATAAATCTAATAAATTTATATAAATAAGTAAAATATAGATAATTTATAATAATACTTATAATAATAAATTACTAAATAATATATTAATAAATATTAATATATGAAATAAATTTAAATTATATAAGGTACATAAGAGGGCATATAAGATATATATGTAGATATATAGATATAGATGATAGAATAGTATTATAATAGTGTAATTTTTCTTGCCTTTTCATAACAATAGAATTAGTAATAAATAATTTTTAATTATATCTGTTATAATATATATAAGTATAACAATAATAGTTACTAAAAAAATATTTTTTGTAAGTAAAGAAGGTTATTAATAAAATATATATTTAGATAAGGGTTATATTGAGAAATTGTGACACACTTGCCAAGGAGTAAGACGCGTGTTTATAAATTTATATTTACAGTCTATATTAAAATTATATATAAATAAAATAAAATAAGTGTGGCTATGAGTTATATATATAATATATATATTAATATTATATAAAAAACAGAATAAGAATGCTAAATCGTTATGTAAGTAAGACCGAAGGTGTTCTATGAAGCTAGAAGGTTAATAAAAAAGAACTGAATGTAGCACACACCATTTAATAACCTACAAAATTTACATATATAATTAATAAATTATAATTAAATCTAATATATTTATATATACTGAAATTTACTTAAATTTATTTATTTATATTAAAATAACTTGGTAGTGTTAATATATAATAGTAAATATTAATATTATTTTAAATTATAATAATAAAAATTAGATTATTTTTGAATTGAGAGTTTGGGGGATAGGGATATTTATAATATTTTGCCATTTTTTTTTTAATATAAGTATAAATATAAACAAAATCTAGATATAAAAATAAAAAAATAAATAAATATATTATACTTTAAATAATTATAATTTTAATTTGAAATGTTTAAAAGTTATATTAATAATAAATAGTATTTTATATAATTAAAAGTTATAATTTATATTATATAATATACGTGTTAATTAATGTAAGAGTGGTACAGATAATACTAAATTGTATTATGTATCAAAAATAAATGGTACATTTAATAATGATATGGTAAAAAAATAATATTCAAATTTTATTTAAATAAAGTTTGGCAAAATTGGATTTAATATTTATATATATATATTTAAAAATATTATAATATATAATTTATATTTAATGAGCTTAATATAAATATATATATATTTTAAATTAACAATTTAGTGATTATACTTAAGAGATTCACCTTTGTGTATAATATAAAGTAAAAAAAAGATAATATAATTTTTTTAGGAAAATTTGTCGCTCCTGAAAAATATGTTGTCCTAAAGAAATTCCCAATGTACCTAATATTATTTTATAATAAATAATATAGTTAATAATATAGTTTAAATAAATTATTATAATATAATTATTATAAAAATTAAAGGTGAAAGGAAACCTTTGTATATCCTTAATAATCTTAATACAAGTGCTAATATTATTGCAAGAATTAATATCAAATTAAATAGTAAATTAAAATGATATTACAAACCGATAAATATTAGGTATTAAATATTTATTGATAAATTATTTATATTTATAAAATTTATTATATATTGAGATAAATAGTTATGTTTTAATTAAAGTATTATAATTAAAATTGAAAAATGATTGTAAATATTTCAGTATAATATAATATATAAATTTATAATTAATATTTTTAATAATTTAAATATTAATAAAGATAAATGCCAATATGGGTATATATGGATATAAAGGTTTATAAGGAGTAGTGCATTAAGAGGAGAGTAATAATTTATAAATTTAAATTAAATAAGTATATAATATAAATTAATAATAGTTAGACTAAACTCTGTTCTAATATATTTTTAAATCTAATATTATAAATTATATATTAATACTAGCTTGGTTACCTATAGTGTCGTAAATAAATTAAATTATAGTTATATATTATTATTATAAGTAAAATTAATATAATATATAATCAGTATATCCATCCAATAATAGGTTAGTGTAATTTTATAATAATAGTTATAATTAATTTTACATGAATTAGGATATTAAGTATACAGGGTAACCCGGGATATATAAAAGTTTATATACACATATTTCAAACACAATTTCTAAGTAAAATAGTAATAAGCAAAGCCTACTTTATAGAAATGATTTATAAAGGATTGTCATTATGTAACGTAGCATAAAATAAGTTAAAATAATAATAATATAATTAATTCATGGTTATTAATAACATTTTAATAAATTTATATATTTTTTTTTAATCTTAATAAATAAATATATAAATAATATAAAAAATAATTTATAATTTAATCTAATTAAGAGATATTATCATTGTGAAAAGTACAAAAAGCTACAAACAAATGTTTTCATAATATATAAAATAATAAAGGTAATAAATATTATTGTAAATCTGATAGAAGAATTAATTATTCTCCTTCTTAAATATTATTCATATTATATTAACACTGTAATATATTATTTAACTAACAAAATTAAAGTTAAAGTTAAAAATAATAATTTAAATAAAATTAAATGTTAATAATGTTAAAAAATTAGTATATAAATTATAAAGTAAACTAATATTTTAAATGACAGATCAAACTAATCAAGTATGATTTTACGCATTTAAAAAAGTTATTTTTTAAGATTATAATAAAATTATTAAATATATTATATATAATAATTATTTTTATTTATAATTTAATAATGATAAGTAATAAGTATTATATTAATAAAAGATTATTATTGAAAATTATTTTTAATTTTAATTTTTAGAAAAAGTAACCTTTGTTTTTTAACTTCTTAGGCTAAAATTTTTATAAATTTAATTAAGAAAATATTTTAAGAAGTACTTAGGTAAATACCGATATGTGTAGGTATGTGTAGTTTAACATATATATAATTAAATGTATATATTAATATATTAAAAATTATATTTTTGTTGATAGAATCTTAATATATATTTTTGTTTTATGTACACTCTTCATAATAAATCTAAAGTAACTTAACATGTAGGAGAACATTTATAAATTGTATAAATTGTATTAAAATTAACCTCGATAGAGGAAGCTGTAACTTATTCTGACTAGTATTAATTAGTAATAATATAAGTAAGTTAAATTATAACGGTAATAAATATTAATTATATAATAGTTATTATAAATATTATAGTAATATAATTTATATAATTTATAATAGTATGTGTAATATAGATAAAATAATGAGCAGTTCGATTAAAATAAAATAAGTTTTTATAAAAAATTATACTCATTTAATAATAAACTATTTAAAATAAAATTTAATAATATAATATATATATAAATTTATATATATTAAAAGAAGAAATAAACTTATAAATATGAAATACTATAAGTAAAAAATAATAATATTATAATAGAATTATTATACAATTTAAAATAAAGTATATTAATATATAATAATATATAATTGTATTATTTTAAATATTAGAAATTATAATTAAAGATAAATATAATAGTAAAAATTTAATAGCATTATATAAATATTATAATAAGTATTTTTTATTATATTTATAGTCTAAATAGAATTGCACAATATACAGTAAAATTATTTTTTCATATCCATATATATATATATATTTATATATATGATTTATAATATATATATATGATATTATATATATAATATATTATATAAGTATTATTTATATGGATATATATATGATATAGTATATATATTATTATATATATTATATATATTATGAATATAAGATAAGACATTTAGTCATTAATGTAGATAGTAAAATATATATATATATATATATATATATAGTAATTCATGTAGATTAAAATATAGTATAATTATAGTAATATAAAATATATATCATATAATGTAGATATATAATATAATATATATATATAATATGTATATATATTTATATATAATATATATATATATATACTATATATTATATATAATTATATATATATATATATAATAATAATATAGCTATAAAGTGAAGGATGTTGTTGTTTGACGTTTTGAGATTGCTCCTCACTTCCAAATGTTTGTGTCTTTTTTTGTAATTCGTTCAGTCTTCTTCTTCGCATGGATCTCTGTTATGATTTTTCGCCTTTTTCTTCTTGTGGTTTTTTATAGGAGACAAACTTCTTCTTTGTTGGGATTTAGGTAAAAAAGACTTCTTATTGGAGTTTTTTAATCTTGGAAAAGAATGAACTCAAAGAATAAATACTATCACATCAATTTTATTAGCCGTTTGTTTTTTAATTAATAACATAGCAATAAACCGCGAAAAATTCATTATGTATTTAAATTTTTTTTAATCAAATTTTTATTCTTTTTTTTTATTTTGATACATCAAAATCGAAAATATTAAAAACATTTTATTTATTAAACTATTTTATAGATATTATATAATATATAATAATGTATATCTTTAAAATTAATCCATATATAAATTATCTGTTAGAATTGCGTTCGCGAGGGCGAATTTTAAAAAAAACAATCAACAGTTCACTATATATACTATATATATATATATATTATATATTGATATATATATATATATATATATTATATATATATATTTTATAATAATATATATATATAATAGATATTTATAGTTATATATATATATATTATAGTTTATATAGTATATATAGTAATTCTATAATATATATTATATATATATATATATATATATATATATATAATTTTGTTAATCCTGACGAAAATGCTTTGAGCATAGCGGAATGAGTTATAATTATATCTCTATCCTAGACACAAAGTCACCATACGATATATATTACACTATATTGTATATATATATATAATAGTAATATATATATATATATATAGTATATATATATATATAATATATAGTATATATATATATATATATATTATATAGATATATATAGATACTAGTATATATATATAATATATATATAATATCTATAAATATAATATAGGATATATATTATATATATAATATATATATATAATATAATATATTATAATATATATAGTATATTATATTATATATATATATATATATATAGATATATATATATAATATATATATATATAAAATTGGTGCAATGAAATACAAAGCTTACTTGCAAATCTAATATTGAGTAATGAATTATGGTTACGATTCTTCACTTTGAGATGAACTCTGCCCTCCTGTTCTTCTATTGAAACTTTTTTTTCATTCACTTTGATATTTGCGGTCACTATCTTAAGATGCCTTCCATTTAGGCATTTAAAAAGAAAAAGCTACCAAGCACATGAAAATTGCACAAAACGTTAAAATGTGCACGCGAACCTCACATCTACAAGAAATGATATAATCTTCAGAGACTTTGAAAGTTATATTTCTCTATTTTTATTGTATTTTTCCTCTTTTTTTCCCCCTAATTTTAAAATTTAATTAAAAATATTCGCATTATTTGCTGTATTTATCAATATCATTT
Source organism: Trachelipus rathkii (assembly GCA_015478945.1). Taxonomy (NCBI): domain Eukaryota; kingdom Metazoa; phylum Arthropoda; class Malacostraca; order Isopoda; family Trachelipodidae; genus Trachelipus; species Trachelipus rathkii. Next base: position 34,228 of record JABUQX010121255.1, read on the forward strand.
TTATGTGAATTTCAACACTTAATTATTGTATATAATTTATTGCTTTATTTTGTGAAATTTGACCATGAAATAGCCAATATGGCAACCTTGAACAAAATAGCAGAAAAAAAAAATAATTCTTCCTCATTTTTTTTATTTAAATTTAGAATAACGAAGATATGAACGAAAATTAAAGGAATACTACGATAATGAGTTCTGCTCTTGCTCAAAGTAATTTCCTTGCTGTTAAGTTTCCGCAAGCTTTCATAGTGTTTTTGCCGTGAATTATTTCATGTTCGCGCACCTGTTTGCCATGTTAAATTTCTCGGAAAGGTGTTCGCTCGAGTTACCGCAAGCATCGTATTGACTAGAGAAATTTTTATTCACGTTGGATGTTCGAGAATGAAAATTAAATATAAATTTCAATTTATTGCTAATAGAAGGGTTTGATGAAGAACAATTATCAAAATCTTTATTCTCAAATCACAGTATAATGAAAATCAAAAAATTCTTTTCCCTCATACAGCATCGATTCACATTATCTGCTCTCCTCTCTCATCTCATCCTCTCATTCTCTCGAAGTTCTCTCTCTCTCTCCTCTCATCTCCTCTCTCTCTCAATCTCTATCTCTTATCTTATAATATATAATATATATATATCTTTCGTAATCTATATATATATACTATAGTATATACTATATATATACTATATAGTATATTATATATATATATATAGATATATATATATTATATATAGTATAGTATTATATATGATATATATACATATATATTAGT